>JAOBAT010076509.1:5188-20472 GCA_026413305.1 Hydrozoanthus tunicans | reverse complement strand
ACCAGAAACAAAAGAAAATTGTGAACAAAAACATACAACAATGGTCTCCTAACCAGTCCGTATATATTAACTATGATCTCAGCAGCCATTGGAGTAGTTTAAGAAATCAAAAACTGATCAACATGTATGTCGCCTCAACGATCGTTATTTTATTTGTTTTATACAATACTATAATTATAGCCTATCCCTATTTAAATTGTGGTGGTTCATTGAAGCTATTAAAAGTTCTTTGAAACTATGGTTAAAGATAAACGTTTTTGAAAAAAAATACACACAGAATCCAAACAAGTTTACATTTTAGCTTGACATTTTAGTTTTTTTACTGTCTATCCGTTTTTTTATTTTATATTTTGGCCTTTTTAGATAGGGATGCTTATATAAAGATCCCCATAAGCCACAGACAGAAACGCACCACAGAGTTCGGATACCAAACAGATTTAATAGCAACTAGTGACTCTGTATCCCTCTGGCATTTTCACCAGCACTATTCCAAAAATGTAACAGATACAACAATATTATTAGAGTGTTTTATACGGTAACTAAAAACCATCGCCAGGGTTACAAATCTCCTAATTAGCAGCGATGAACTGACTTGTTGCTACCTGTAGATATTCATAGGGTTGTGAATGTACTGAAAAACTGGATCTGCATTGCCTGTACGTTCCAATCTCGCGAGCTAGCCGGTAAGTAACGAGCGTTCCAGACTCGTGTACTTCACCTATTTTACCCTATCCCAAAACTCTAGTGTCTAGGAAAAAGTGCTTCAATATACGTTTAGCTGTTTGCTTTGTAAACTGTGGAGAAGTTGAGCGGTTTTCCGTATCGTTGTATATGGCCAGATTATCAGTCGGCGCCATGCTATGTTAGTTTGTCTCCCCATTGTCCTTACCAAAAGCTTTGTTCTTTTTTGCTAAGTCTTCAATATCATTTTCTTCCAATGGAACAATGCTAACAATTCATAGTTTTGTTGTTGAGGAGACGTGCACTTCGTTTCTATTAAAAATTTGTAAGTAAACCATGTCACTGCCGACGCAATAGTTAAGCCAACATGGCTTGATGAGCAAGGCAACAAACTTCTGACTTTTTTTCTTGCAATAAGTTTGTGTTTTGGATGGATGCTTGTTGTCAGATATCTTAGGGGGCTATGCTATTAATAATATTTATTATCATTAAACTATTGTTGTTGTTGTCATCACTTTTGTTATTACCTTGGAACACTCTGACATCATTCTCACTGTAACAGCTACTGCAGCTCGCGCTTTTGCAGTTGTTGTCGCAATCTCTGGTCTTATAAAACTACTTACTGAATACAGTTGGCAAGGAAGAACATTCTCTGTCTCAGATTCTTCCTTCCTCCCACTGCACAATACAAGTTCAGTCCAACCTTTATGCGAAGGCTCTGTCTGGAAATCTATGGTCACATGAGCTTTGTTTGCCTCTCTTGCTTTGGAATTTGCCCTTTGACTATAAAACGTTGAGTCATGTAAGTCAACAGCTACCAATAAAGTAAAATGTAAGATGCAAAAGAAAAAAATGCTTAATAAAAAATTTGGAAAGTTCAAAGGCAAAAAACTAAACCAACTGCAAAACGTGTTTTCCATGTAGCTGTAGTTTAGTTTAAAAGTTTGGAATGAGTTTAAAGCCAGAAAATCATCCATCTTTAAAAATCAATTGTAGTTAGTCTGAGTTGGAATGAAATGCAGTTTTATTGTTCAACTTCCTTTCCATCTTGTAAATGCTCTTAATATTCCAGCAGAAATTTTATCCATTTGGTTTAAGTACTAACATTTTAGGGTGCTTAATTGTTAGTGTTTGTGTGCAAAAACATAGGATCAGTAAGTGTTTTGATAACTATTAGACTAGGAGAGCCTTTTTAAATCCTTTTACACAGGACTGTACTACTAGATAATCTTAGAAGCCTTTGGTATTTGTGAGAAACCCATATCAGATTTAAAAAAAGTTCTCTCCCCTCCTAAAAAACAAAAAGACTACAAAATGCAAGTTAACAAGAGCATGTAAACTTGTGTGGTATTACCTCTTCCTGAACAGGTATGCCAAATAGGATGCAGGATCTCGTGAGTGGAATTCTGCTATGTATTTGGTATCAAAGATACCATTAGTGAAGATTTCTGTAAGGTCAGCCATAAAGGTCATGAGATTTCCTGGCAGCTGGTTGTAGAAGTTCTCATACAAGAAGACCATATCCAAAAGGCCATTGTGTAGGATAAGCGGCTTGGATGATAAAGCAATTTGCAAGAAAAGATTTCTTACTGATGGCTTTGTAAAGTTGGCAGGATTCTGAAAAATTTTGACCACATAAAACACATTATAAGTTATAAATGAATGTTGATAGAACAATCATGGCAAAACCAGTGATTTCTTTGATTATATAAAAATTTTGGTTTTAACAACTAGCTCGACTTTAACTTCAAATTAAATGTTATTACTCAAGACTAATCTTGAGTAAATACACTTATTTGGTAAGCTTTGGAGAAAGGGTAGCAAGGGAAGTGAGAAAATACTATCAATCTTGTTGTGTAATTTCAGGAGTAGGTGAATCTTTTCCAAAGAATCAGAATTGAGGGCAAAGTTACAGCTGGGATAGCTAGTAATCTTTTAAGCCTATTTGCAGCAGGCTCAAGATTTTGGGGAGACAATAGCATGTCACCTTCAATGATTACAATCCATCTCTCATGTACCCCCCCCCCCCTTAAACACAAAACTCATTCCAACATGAATACAAACCTTAAGATCTTCACAACCTCGTGTATAAGGAATACCTTGGGAGTACTGTTTATTGAAATCAAATCCATGCTCAATGAGAAACTTCAGTGATCCAGGCTCAACAACAAAATCCTCAACACATAACACAAGAATGTTGTAGGTCTGGACAGTAAAATGCAAATTCTTGGGGTGGTTTGGTGAATGATGAGTTGTCAACGAGAAGCAGGACACTCCAAGAGAGAGAATGGATCTTGACTGTGCAGCCTTGCATATGAACTTATACCTGTCATCCACTGATTGGGCCATCAGTTTCTTCCTTTCCCCTAGCCCACTCATTTCCTGTAAATATACTCAGCACAGTTTACACTGTATTTCACCATTGAGCATAATTATTAGCTTTACTATCAATTGGCATTCTTATTCTCTTATTATTCTTACTTCTACTAAGTATTATAATTATAATTATTATCATTATCATTATTATTGTTTTCCATGATTGTTATTTTTCACTTGATGTGAACTTGTGGCAGCAGATTTCAGTAAATTAAAGAACACACAAAATTTTGTACTTTAACTTGAACAACAGTTCAAATAGTACTGTACAATTGTTCTGTCCATTCTGCCTAGTGAATACCATAGTTACAATACCAGATACTCCTCTCATCAAAATCAACATAAATATTATACCACCTCGTATGACAAATGTAGGTAAACAAACCATCTCTTTCACTGCATCGAAAGCTGGGGGCAAAGTTCCCATGGCTATAAGATCACTGAAGAGCTCAATATCTTTTTCCAAAGAAACAAAGAATTACTTATTGCTTCATCAACTCAAGTAGTGTTCTTAAAATTTAACAATTCTTAATCCAAAATAATTATACTTATTTATCATTAATAGTTTCTCCCATCTTCCTTTCATCATCTTTATTCACTCAAACATAAAGTCGAAATTTTACTACTAAAGGCTAACTCAATAACTCCTCAGTTTACTTCTAAAGCCTTTAGAAACTACCTTGCTAAAACCATATACATGTATACTTCTGTTAATCTAACTCAATATCCAGAAGAAATTATTAGCTGTAAATGTCCTGTAAAATGTATTTAAATAAACTGATTCTGATTCTGAACAGTTATTTAAAACTGACAAAAAGCTAAATTAAATAATATTTGGGATTACTTTGAAATATCTTAAGGCTCAGAGAATTAATTCTTACATGTCTTGCATAGATTATGTGAAAGAGAGAGTGGAATGTGTAACAACATACAAGTTGTATACTAGAACATTTAATTATGCATTTAGAGTCTTTATTCTGTTTAAGAAGATTGTTTTATTGCTGCAATTACAAACCACAAATGTGCATACGCTAAACTAAGCCTTTACGGTGATGGAAGGGTAACATAGGACCCTCCAAAAAAACGTATAATAACGACTTTCCATTTTTTGCTAAAAGCCATTTGCTACCAATTCGAACGACCTCAAAAATCGTTTTCACAAACAGGTCAGAAAGTTGATTGAGCGAGGCAAAAATTTCATTCTCATTAGCTAAAAACTAAGACATTATTTTGAACAAGTTGAAAAGTTGTTTCTGCTAGTTTAGAAGTTGTTTCTCATGCAGGGTCCATGGCTGTCAACTCATACGCATTGAGCAGGTGTTACAAGATTTCAAGCCTCGTCACCAGCTCACCTGTATGGTAGCTGAACTCCCCAGATTCCAATGTTTTCTTAGTGAACATATTGGATTTCTGACTTAATCTATTTGATAATTGTTCTACAGAATAAGAGTTTAGCTAACAAGTGGAAATAGAAGTAGCGAGGCAACAGCAAGAAAGCTTGGCTTAAGTGATGCAATTGTTTAAAGCTGAGCTTCCATTTGCCTGTCTTTACAAGCATGATACCTTTGCCAGGATTTAGACTGTGCTCTTCAAAAAGAATTCCTTAGAGATTTGACATTTGAACTCCCAGCCATTGTCGACAAGATTAAACAAAAGAATGTCCTTTCAGTCCATACTCTGTTATTACTAGAGATAAGTTTTGGAAGACATGCGCTGAGTTTGGGATTCATCTTTTTTTTTGGCAAAAAAATTATTTATATATTTGCATGTAAATATACTCATTATTGATTGTACGAAAGCGTCTGTACGATTCATCATGCAGTAGGCGTAGTGAGCTTTATTCTGAGCTTTGCAAGCATATAAACAACTTACAATCATCGCTAGATATGTTAAACTCAACCCATAAAATTAATAGTTCTCAAAATATCCTAAAAATAAGCAGATTTGGCATTTCTGCCAGTGTAGTTTGCCAAATTTTCCCGGGGGAGCATGTCCCCAGACCCCCTCCCCCCATCACTGCCAGCCGATACATTATGAACTTCCCGCCAGTCCTGCTAACGAGCTGTAAGCACTGGAAGAGCGACACAGCCGTCCCACTTCCTTGGCACCCTAGACCACACACGCAAATATTAACATTATTTCCAGACTATTAAATTGCACCGTTAACAGGTCGGGCCACTATCGTAAAGGTATCCAGAACTCATATTTCACAAGGTTTTGGAATTTCGAGGACAGCTCTGGGAGTCACACATGACGAACTTGTTTACCATTATAACTAATGGTTTGTATCGCGATAGAAGCAGTATCTTCAGATTTAGAACAACCCCTTATGAAACTTGTGAAAGTTTATGCTTAGTAGAAGTTTTAAACTTAATACTCTCCATTCCTATCATATTCTACATTTAGTATATACTTAAAATGAGTACTAAAGGCTAAAGCATCGAAGCTTCGACTTAAAGACCTAGATAACTTACCGTATCCAGCGAAATAAATGAAGCCGTCTTGACTGCTTTAAGCATGTGTGGCCACATCTGATCCAAATTTTCCATATGTACATCAACCACCGGAACGCTATCAAACAAATCAGTGCAACCCGCCATTTTGTTTTACAAATTCTGCCAGGCTGTTCCAGGGTACTCAGTCTTTTTGTGAGAGGCCTGGGCTAGCAAGCGTTTTCTAAATCCGAAGTGCATTGCGCGCCGTACACGTGTGGAAAACGTAGAACATGGCGGCATTTTAGATTGAATCGAACTGGCATTCGAATTGTACCACATTTAGCAGTGTAAAACGTTTCCCTCGGAGTAAACTAGAACACAGCTTAAATTTTGCACGTTCTACCACACAGTAACTTAAATTTGGCTGCAAATTAGCGAGGAATTAAGCTGTTGAATAATAAACTTCAGACGTTTTGAAGTGAGCTACAATGAAATTGACAGCGGATTTTATTCTTCAGTGTGCACAGTACACAAACGCCTTGAAAGACCGCGAAATTGATTTGCGGGGTAAGTATGTTTAATAGTTGCTAATACGCACCTTTTTATTGTGTCTGAAAGTTCTCGATATTATTAATCACGTACAAGTTTATGATGGAGAGGGGACACGAAAGTCGGTTACAGACGAGTAGGTTTTCCTCTTCAGGTCTTAGCAAAGCAACTACTTAAATCTGCTTGTGTGTAGGAATGAATATCAAAGTTTTCCATGTTTAATTTGCTTGTTGAAAAACTGATATGCTTAGTTTTGAAAAAGTAAACTTGTGAAGGAAAAACAAAGAAACTTGCTAGTCCTCTGTAATAACCAACTAAGTAAATGGCGTTAACTGATTAAGCAGCAATGCACAAGCATGATTAGGACATTTTGAACGCCGTATTTTTTAACACTGCCATTAAAATGGCACTGAGGGATTACAAGTCAGAAGGAACGATGCCTGTACTGGACCTTAAAAATACAGTTTAACATCTTGGTACAGACATCTCTAATTTTGACACCTCTCTAGTGTAAACAATGCCCTCTGTGCTGACAAATCTCTCAAACATTTCCTTTAAAGAATAACTCTGCAATATGCACTCTCTCTAATATGGACAATTGACACAAATCTGAGAGAGCCCTTTTATTAGCTATGCCGTGCTGATAAAGCAAGTCAATGCTGAAACAACAATTCACAGCCACAGGCTATTATTACTATAGTAATTAGTTCATTCTATAATAGTTAGTTCCCTCTGACCTCATTTGCCTTTTTGCTAGTTGTGTTTATATCAAGCATAGATGCACATGCAGCATTTGTTTTAATTGTTTGAACAATTCGTAGTTGAAGGGAATCTCTCAAAGTCACATCAATATTTGGTTAAAATGTTGTCTGTGCCCTATTGTGTTGGTATAATGAGTAAAAACAGCCACATGAAAATTCAAAAACTTTAAAAAAATGTGATTGAAAAGCAGAATCTTGCCTTTTTTCTTAAGTGGAAGTGTTTCTACTTCAATGATACATTTGGCCCATTATGTAGACATGAGAGCTCAAGTGCACAAGTTTGATGGCCGTGAGTGCAGGTTAAATCTGCCTTTCGCAGTGTTTGAGAAATCACTGGCCCTACAACAATGAACCATGGTTGAAAATAGTTTAAAGTGTTTCGAATGCAAGTATTGCAGCGTCAAATTCTCACGTCCACTTCAGTTCTGGTGATCAGACTTTCAATTGAGAATCTTGACTTTTTGTTGTTGTTGCAGCAAATTAAATATTGCAAATATAGCAAGATTTCAAAAAAGGTCATTTTTATTGTACAAATAACATTTTCTAGGGAACATCAGGAGCCCTTTAGAGATTCCCTTTAACAGATAAAACATGTGCATTATCACCAAGTTTTGCATCTTCAGCTAGATCCCTTGAGTATTACCTTATTATTGAACTAAGGTTTTATTACCATTCCATATTGAAGCCATGCACACTATCATGCAGTCAGAATACCTTAATATTCTATTGGTGAAACCAATATTAGGCATGCGCAAGACCTATGAACCCTGGAAATGTGATGGTCAGGCTGGTGCTGTCAATGATATGCTAGACCTGACGTTGTTTTTATCATGAATACATTATTTTACAAGGTGTTGCTAGAGCATTAATGATAAATTCTTGTCAATATCAATCCTACTATGGCAGTAGTATTTTGAAATTAAGTTGGCCATTTTGTTTTGCAGGATATAAAATTGCAGTAATAGAAAATCTCGGTGCGACTCTGGTAAGTTAATAAATAATTATTAATTTTTCCCTGTTTTTGACATAATTTTATGTTTCTGCTTTCTCAAGACACTTTTGATGGACCTAGACTTTGGATCTGACTGTGAAATTTTTTGCAAGAATTATTTTGAAGTTGTATGGAATAAGATACTACAAGAGCCCACATACTTACCTATGCCTCAGAGATAATATTGCTTTATTCCAAAGATCTTTTTGATGGAAGAGCTTACTGCAAAAACAGTGTTTGTGACTTTGTATGAAGTGCCAAATTCTTCCAATGATCATGAAGATGTATAATAGGGATAATGAAGGGAGAGTTGAGAAATTGATCAAATGTTACTTACATCATTGCAAAGTTCTCACCTAAGTTATGAAGAGATAATGTAGGGATAATGTAATAAAGGAAAGTTAAAAACTTCATTAAAAGTGGCTTATGTTGTTTTTGTTCATGACCCTAGGTATTACTTTGTAAAAAGAGATAATATTGCCTTATTCTATAACATAATATGGTGTTGTCACAAACTGTTGATGTACCAGGGATTTTATCAAGAGTATGGACTTGGAAACCAACACTCTTCTACATCATTGTTTGTACCTGGTTACCTCAGTGGTGCATTTTCCCATCAACAATGCCATTGCCTTAAGTCATAGGTTATGTACATAGGTTTCTATTTTACTGGGAAAAGGCCATTGGCTGCGGGGCCTATGGTAGTTTCCACCCCTGCAATGTCTGATAGAGCCAGTTTCACTTGATTTGTCAGAAAACTGTATCCACAAGCAGGAGGGTGTTTTCACTTCTAAAGACACATGTATACAAAATAGAATCTGAGCTTGTTCTGTTTTTAGATTTTTTCTTTCCTCATACAAACCTTTCTATTCCAACAGGACCAGTTTGACTGTATAGATTTGTCGGATAATGACATCCGCAAGCTGGAAGGGTTTCCACTATTGAAGAGACTTAACACATTGTTGTTGAACAATAACAGAATATGGTATGTACAGTCTGGAGGTCTTGAAATACTTAAGGGATACACAAAATTTACTAGACATGAACATAACTATTTAAAATAGCACTATTTTGTTATTGTCTCATGATTTCAGTCATAACTTAACGAATGCAATGTTTTATCTGTTGCTGTTAGTCTTCATCAGGCAATGGTGTTAATTGGGTGGCAGCTTGTCTTTATGCTTGTTGGCAGATCATGCGTGAGCAGTTGAAACATTGTTTTGAAAAGTTTAAATATTATGTGAAAAAGAATTGTTCAGACTACATTTGATAACTTTTCCAGTTCTCATATAATTATTTATAAAGATGAAATCTTTAAGCTAGTGTTTTGTGAACAACTTAGTTAGCTTGATTTAATAATAATCTCCAGTAAGATTGGTTGTAATAGAACTAGATTTTATTGGAGGTTTTTTGACATTTGATGTCCTTCAATTAATAAACATTTTGGGAAAATAAAGTTATCTATTGCTTTCGGCCCATGTACCAGTAATTCCTTTGCTAATAGTATAAAAATTATATCCATTAGAGTGTTAACATGAACTGACAGTATGTTTCCCTTTCAAATGAAGGGACTTAACATATTGTTGAAGAGACTTTATTTGACTGAGAAACATCCAGGATGTACTGTCATGTTTTTTTTCACATTAGTCTCAGTTTAGAATTTACAAAGCATTGACAACAGAGACTATGTTTTATTTTAATAATAAGTAAGAAGTTATTAAACTTTTTATTTTTAAGAGGGTGTAGGGTTATGGTCAATTTATTCATTTTAAATATGAAGACAAATTGATTCTCTGAACAAAAGGATCCATCATTGAGAGTTTGAGACCTTGGTACCAGTGCATGTCTACTTTGTGGCCTTTGTCTACTTCACTGGTGACATTTTGAATCACCACTAAGATATGCAATGTTCAACCATTGTATGTAATGTTACAGTAGAGCTATTCAGATTTACTTTGAAAGTTTTTAGAAACTTTTAAGGGGAGCATGCACCTTGACCATACCAGGAGTCCTGGCACTATGTGTTGCTATCCACACAGTCAGTGTCCTCCTACTTTGAATATTATTAAAACCACTCTTAGAAAAAGGTTCAATTGAGAACTGGCAGTACAAAAGAAACTCCTTCAAATTAAATATACCAGCAAGCAATAGAAGCTGGGGTGTGGAAGATCTCTTATAGCACCCAAATTACAAAAAATGTTCCAAAGGAGAAATAAACTTGTTCTAGCAAAGGAATTATAATCAAGTTATCATTTGTGTGAGTGAAATCAACATTAATTAATTTTTTAAATTTAAGTTTTAAAGGAAGGTTTTTAGTAAAGAAAAATAAACATGGTAGAATTATTTAGAATATAATATAAGTTTGATACAAAATAATTTTTAAAGCTGTTAACTTTCAAATAAGTTTTCTGTACTCCAAATTATAATTTCTT
This sequence comes from Hydrozoanthus tunicans, assembly GCA_026413305.1. Classification (NCBI taxonomy): domain Eukaryota; kingdom Metazoa; phylum Cnidaria; class Anthozoa; order Zoantharia; family Hydrozoanthidae; genus Hydrozoanthus; species Hydrozoanthus tunicans. Next base: position 10,247 of record JAOBAT010076509.1, on the reverse strand, counting down.
TTTTATTCAAAGTAAGTTTGGTATTGTGCATATTTAGTTCGTTTATGTCATAGAAACAAGGTAACTATTATGATTATGTACTACTAAGTCAGTCATATCCGAAATCTAACATGTTTCAATATTCGTGGATTCTCAAATAGTATGCAGGAACATTGTTGCCAAGGTAAGGTTGTTTCTCAATCACTGTTTCCATGGAAGCAGTGCAGCTGGCGTCACCCAAGATTGATACTGCTTACCTAGTGAAAATAACGAGTGGTTGTGTGTAATTTTTGTGTGTGTATTTGTAGGTAACTGTTTTTTTATTGAAATAATTTAACAAGGTTTTAGCTTTGCTTACTATTATTCAGTTAAGTTATTGTAAAAACATTGAAATGGATACAAAGTTTTCTCATTTTTCTCTTTACTTCTTTATGATTTCAAACAAACTACAGGAAAGGTGTTGCACAGTATACACACATGCATCTTACTGATTAACCGTTTCAATCCCAGTCAGTTATCAACATATAAATACTTAAAATTTTTATACAAATAAAACAATTAGGTAATGGGAAAATGAGTGTATCTGCTGGAACATCAACTATTGCAAGTTTGTCATCAGGGATGGTTACCCATTCTAATTTTAGAACTTATCTAGTGAGAATTTCTGAAGCAGTTATGATTCTTTTTCATTGAATCACTTTAAGAGTTGTACATTAACTTTACCTAGTCATGAAACCTACTTTTTTTTTGTCTTCAGTCGAATTGCAGAGGGACTACAGGAGTCTTTGCCCAAACTTGAAACAATTGTTCTCACGAATAACAGTATGCAAGAATTGGTAGGTAGTGATTTAAGGTTGTTTATTCAGCATTTGTTGTGTTCTGCACCATGTTGTTTTCAAGTACTCTGATGCTCAATTATTCAGTGTTTTGTAATGAGAAATGGAAATTGAACAGACAAGGTAAGCTACTGAAAATGAAAAGCAAACTGATAATTTGAAAAGCATAAGTTCTAGTGGGGAGAATTTCTCAGCATATGACTTATGCATAAATTTGTTTTACAGCACTTGTTAGTCTTTCATTTTCCCAAAACACCAGCCTGTTAAAAATATTCCTACATCTATGATTTGAAACAATCAATTTTTAAATTTCTCACAAAGTTTCTTTTTGACAATCAGTTATCAGTCAGCTGAATGATGTTTAAGTTTTGTGTACCTCAATTTATAATTACCACGGCAGGTACTACTAGGTCACAAGTGACTGAGATTTCAGCTTCATTTTTTGTCTTGTTATTATTGGTTTAACAAGTCTTTTGTTCATTTTGTTCAGAGAGAAATAGACCCACTTCAGACAGTGAAAACACTCAAGTCCTTAAGGTAAGATCTACCACAATGCAAGCATGTTTTCAAATAATTATTCACTTCAGACTTACTTTATCAAGTGTTCAGTAGGTGTAGAAATCTGTTGAGATGTTTTTTTAGGCTTTCTAGCATTGTTGGTAACATAGTGTTTGTGCTGATGCATACCAAACAGGAAATAAAATCATAGAATAGTACTACTGAACCCTTTGAGCAAAATGCACATGCCTTGATCTTTATTACTCTAAACAATGAAACGAAGAATTGAATATACTTATTAACTTTTCTTGTGTTTTTAAATCATTTTAGATTTAAGAAAATGTAAATTAATAACTAATTTATTTAAAATTTATTTATAATTTATTTTAGATTATTTTTGGAAAATAAAATTTTATGTGTGTTCACAACTTCCTGTAGTTTGCTGCGAAACCCAGTGACAAACAGACCACACTACCGGCTCTATGTAATCAACAAACTTCCTCAGCTTGCAGTTTTGGACTTTCAGCGAGTGAAACAGAGGGTATTTGTGATTTTCCTCATTCTTTTTTTCTTGTTGTTCCATTTGAGTTTACATGATTTAAAAACTATTCAGTTTACAGTATGTTTTGGTGAACAGTTCAGCTTTGTTTTTAACCTAGGAAAGAGAAGCAGCCAAGAGAATGTTTAGTGGTCGTAAAGGACAAGAGGCCACAAACGAGAAAACAAAGAGAGCCAAAACGTAAGCAAATCTGGTTCTTTGTTTATTATCAGTTTTTTGAAATAGTAGTTAAGAACTAGCAAAAACTCTGCCTTCTCTATAAAATACCTGTAGAAATAAATTTTTTGGATTTGAAAGTACATGAAACAAACTCATCTGTCGAAGAATACTCTTAGATGAAATACTAAATGTCCAAATTCTGTTCATAGAAACATTACAGAAGTTTGTGGAAGTAACTTAACAATCAAGAGATTTTTATTGTGATAACTTAAAACTTTTTCAGGAACATGAAAAAATGTTCGTATGGTTTTGTACTTTGATTATTTTTGGTGTCTGTCAAACTTCAAAATTTCAAAACAATTAGCAACACGGGCTAAATTTGGATTTTTAGTTTCATTTGGTGCTAACAGCATTTTTTTTTAAAAATTTAGTTAATTAATCTTGTTAATTAATTCTTGCAGCTTCTGACCTATCTTAAAATATCTCTATCAACAAAAAACATGTTTAGTTTACAACCCCAAAAGGCATGACTTGTTCATCAAAATTTTAAGAAAAGTTGTTTTTTGCCTGACATAAATGCAAATTTATTATAACTCGGTGACTTTGTCTTCATTCAGGTTTGTTCCAGGAGCGCCACGCCCAGGTGCAAGGGAAGTTCGCAAAGCTCCAGAACCACAGAGAGATGTTGCTGCTATTAAGGTACAATCTTTACTAGTGTTAGATTTTTATCGCCATCAGTTTTGTTACTTCCTTAAGCAAACCAATTCTTAGTTTCAAGACCTACATGTGTAGCCAGTAATACAGTAAGCATGATCTGTTTGCACCACAATTGTGAACGCTTGATTAGATTTAAGATTGATGTACAGTTTCATGTGTCCATGAATTCTTATTTCTATACCCAAGTGTTGGTATGGAATTTGGTATAAAAAACTGTGTGCACAATTTTGCCTGTCATTTGCATCCGTTTTAAAGTTAAAATCGCTTTCCTCATCATAGTTTAACAAGACTTATACAAACCTCGTGAAACTTTTGCTCGTTTGTTTAATAGGCTGCCATCGCAAATGCCAAAACTTTACAAGAAATGCAAAGTCTTGAAATGATGTTGAAGAGCGGCCAGGTGCCATCAAAGGGAACAGCTCATCGCCGACCAGGAGCAGAAGAAGTGGAGCAAGATGAACCGATGGAAGTTACAAACGGAACGTAGTTCAACTCAAAACTGGCGAAAGCCTCTGATGATTGCTGTACATACATACATAACTTAAACGCTTACTGAACAGTACTGCGCATGACACATACAATTCCGCGGTCCTGACACTCGCGAAAGGAAATAAGTACAATGGCCGAGGTCATGAAAGAGAATGTGGAATTCCAATGTATTTGCTTACTTTTAAAAGTGATACATTCTTGTTACAACACAAAATAGATATTCCTGGTAATTCAATTTTCAACTTAGAGCCAAGCCTTAATTATCACAGTATACGCATTTGTTTTAAGTCGGAAATTTTATTGGTACTAAAGAAAGATTGGAAACACTCGTTTCCAACTACGTTTCAGAAAGCTTCCAGTTCTCGTCAGTTTGCTTTATAATAAAAGAGACGCTAGAACATACTATCTTTATCGTGAGGTTTTCATTTTTTTGAGACTGTTAAGTGATTTATGGTCATGGAAAAGTGTTTTTTGCGCCGATTCTATGTGCCTATTCCATTTTACATCGGTAGTTTTTGTCACCTAAACAATGAAGCAAGATTGACGTAACTAGTGTAGATAGTTTATCCAAACTCCGAGGCCAGTGAAGTCGTTAAAAAAACTTTTAAGAAGGAGCAGTTTCGTCTGTGTATAGAACTCGAACTTGTTCAGTAAAACCACCTAGTGAGTTAGTTTTAGTTTGCAGAATAAAACTATTTCAACAAGTTCTGTCTTGAAATAAGAAAATTGGATGTTTCTTAGGTTTTTTTAAAATCAATTTCAAGCCCTAGAAGTATTCACTCAAATTGACGTGACCAGTCTGTTCGACCCTCGACTTGATGTATATTTGAAGACCAAGATAACATGGAAAATCAGATACAGCAATTGTCAATGATTAAACATGCTCATAGTTTTAAAGTGAAAGTTTCTTAACCAATGGTGCCCCGAAACAAAATTGAAGCGGGGATTGGAAACTTGTTTTATGAGAGGGGTCTGGACTTGTTTGGGTGGACGCTGTTGCAGCATCGAGTTACATCCCCTTAAGCACGCCAAGGCAGTTTTCTACTTGGCTAAGCGTGCTTTTCTTTTTTGATATTCTTTCGTTTTTTCGTAGCTTGACCGCCTCGAATAGCTAGACTGTTTCCACTAAACTGTCGTTTACCTCGTTTACTTGTGTTTCACAAGTGTAGAGTGAGCTGAAATATAATTATAGACCTCTTCACGAGGTATTTGAAATTTTCTATTGTAGTTTCTTCTATATTTAGTCATTTAAAACTTTTTTGCAAAAGATTAACTCGAATATATTTTTTTCAATAAAATGAGAGTACTTGAATCGGCTGGACAAGATCCTGTTCCATTGCAAAGCATAGTAACTTGGGCGACTTGAACAAATGAAAATTAAGTGCTTTGTTCCAGAAACCAACTGAGGTTAAGAGTAACGGGAACCCAAGGGTTACAGGTCGTACGGGCCACTTGGCCTTGCCAGTGCAATCCGCCATGTTTCTTGGTGCATGAAACGCTTAAAACTAACAGGATTACTCTACTTCACAACACTTGCTTACAATCGTTGTTAAAAGATATATGAGAGCGTTGCGCAAGCACCAAAAAGATGGTAGAAGCTTCCAACCATGGTGTCATGAATTGCAAATAATCCCTATCTACTGGTCTACAAGCCACATTTGTTGATATTCGATCAACTTGAGGCCCGTTTTTTTTTAGTACCTCCTGAGCTCCGAAATCACGTTTGTTGTTCCTCTGCCAACTGGGCTATTAAGTCACATTTGTTGGTGTTCTACCAACTGAGCTATGACGAAGCCACATTTGTTGGTGTTCTACCAACTGA
>JAOBAT010076498.1:9628-20481 GCA_026413305.1 Hydrozoanthus tunicans | reverse complement strand
TCCATTTTCAGTTACAATCGACTTTTTAGCAAAAATCGCCTAAAATTCTTTGTAAATTTGAACTTTCAAGGCCAGTTATTATTTGGATTTGTCGGAAATGGGTAGATTTTTCTTGATTCTCTCTATTTTCTCTTTTCTTTGACAAAAGAGATAGTTTGAAATTTTTGAAGTTTTCCAAATTTTGCCTAGTTTTGCTCGATTTTTACTCATTATCAAATTCTTTTGTTTGCAAAATAAAATCAGCTAAAATCCTTTTAAAGTTTTGCCAATTCTAGTTTTTATTCGTTCTGGTTAATCTTCAACTCTTTTAGCCAATCTCGGCTATTATTCCCAAAGTTAGAAAGAAATTGAGCCGATTTTTGCTAAAAGCGTTGATCTTTACTGAGAATGGACAAGAACCTCACGAGGGGGGAGGGGTAACAGGCAAAGCGTGAAAAAGAAAGTTGCAGAAAGTGGCATTTTTACCGGATAAAAGTCTTTGGAATTGTCGGAAATGGGCTCGTTTTTGCTCGGATCACTCTAATCTTTCTTTTCTTTGACAAAAAAGGCAGTTTTCCCTATTTTTGCTCGGTTTTGCTCATTATCAAATTCATTTGTTAGCAAAATAAAATCAGCTAAAATCCTTTTAAACTTTCCCAAAGTTTTCGTAGTTTTCCAATATTTGCTCTACTTCTTGCTCATTTTGAAATTCTTTTGTTTGCAATATAAAGTCTGCTTAAATATTTTCAATCTTTCCCCAATCACCTTTTTTTTAGGTCGTTGCTGTTTTTCTTTAAATCATTTAGCCAGTGTTGGCTGATATTCGAAAAGGTACAAAGAATTTTAGCTGGTTTTTGGTAAAATTGCTGAGTTTTAATGGAAATGGACGAAAGCCTCACGAGGCGCGGTCCGAGGATATTTTCTAGAAACTTATTCAACCATGATACGAATGAACTAAAGAAAGCAACACACAACTTTTAGCGAAATACCATACTGTAAAATGAGTAGAACAAATCAGTTGAGTTAAGTTTTTAATCTGCTGTTTATTTTCGAGATATCACGGTAGATTCACGCTTAATCCGTTACTTGTTGGATTGATTTTCCTTTATAACAGGAATTGGTTGCGTAGTCATAGCAACAGTTGGCTGCCTCACATTCTTTAGCATTTGTAGCGCTTTTCTCGCAATTTTCCCTGGAACTGAGTTGGTAACACATTGAACCTAAAATTAATAAAAAAAGATTGAGAGATTACTGCACAAAGTAGTGTTTAGTAGTAGGCCCGTAGGGAGGAGGGGTGCACCACACCACCCCCGTCCCCACCCCCCCCCCTTCCCCCGTGCTCCACCTTACACACACATACAGGCAGAAAAGATTCACTTTTTTGTAGGCCAACTAATTGAAAAAGCAACATCATCCTTGATGATTTTCTTAATAGATTTTAAAGATCAAAAGAGAATTTAATCTGCAGTTTCTATGAGGTTAGGGATCCGAAACAACTTAATCTGCCGTTTCTACGAGGTTTTTGGATCCGGGACAACTTAATCTGCAGCTAGTTTCTATGAGATTTTGGACCCGGGACAACATAATCTGCAGTTTCTATGAGGTTTTGGACCCGGGAGAACTTAATCTGCAGTTTCTTTGAGGTTTTGGACCCGAGACAACTTAATCTGCCGTTTCTATGAGGTTTTGGACCCGGGACAACTTAATCTGCAGTTTCTATGAGGTTTTGGACCCGAGACAACTTAATCTGCAGTTTCTATGAGGTTTTGGACCCGGGACAACTTAATCTGCAGTCTCTATGAGGTTTTGGACCCGGGACAACTTAATCTGCAGTTTCTATGAAGTTTTGGACTCGAGACAACTTAATCTGCAGTTTCTATGAGGTTAGGGACCCGAAACAACTTAATCTGCAGTTTCTATGAGGTTTTGGACCCGGGAGAACTTAATCTGCAGTTTCTTTGAGTTTTTGGACCCGAGACAACTTAATCTGCAGTTTCTATGAGGTTAGGGACCCGAAAAAGATTAATCTGCCGTTTCTACGAGGTTTTTGGATCAGGGACAACTTAATCTGCAGTTTCTATGAGGTTTTGGACCCGAGACATTTTTTCTTTGCGTATACCCGAAAATATGTGGGTCGGGTTGAGTCGACCGCGGAAAACTATTTTATAAAGCGTATAAGCACTACATAAAAAATGAATTCCGGGCTAGAGTTGTCCCGGTAAGAAGGGCCAAACTGTTTATATGGTGGGAGATGACCCGGGTGGAAGAGATAACTCGCCTCGGCTAGCCGAGTTGTTGTCAACCCTTCTAAACGGGACACCGGGTAAATGGTAAGCTGCTTTTTAAGAATTGTATGAAAAATTGTCTCGCACCGGGTAACCGTCGCCTAGGTGAGGCATCCCTTCGTTCCAGGACAACTTTCCTAATGTAAACAAGGCCTTAGAAGTTACCTTTCATGTAGTAACATTTTGGCCCAGCCTTAGAAACCGGCAGATCCGAGTTCCAGAAACAACGATCGGGTTTGCTTTCGCACTCTCTCGGCGAGGCGTCACTCGGCGCCGCCTGGATCTTGTCTGCTTTCAACACCACGTCTGCGCATTCCTTTGGCACTACAAACACATCGGCATTAAGTTTGTATAAGTATAAAGTAATACATTTTTATAACATTGTCGGTAAATAAATAAACTGAAACAAGTCAAATTTCTAGGGCCAATAACCATTATCTCTGCGCTGATTGGCCAAACATCGGGCCAATAACTTCAGTACATGATCGATGAGTTATTAGACTGATTTCTCGCTATCGTTTTCTCTCCTTACTGATCAAAGACCGAAGCCATGTATAATAAATATCTAAAAAACCTCGTCGCGCTCGAACTGTGCGGTGCAAGATCTCGGGCAAGTATTTTCGCGGACGGACCTCGCACTCGGTTATGAAGATGCAAAACAGTCTTACTATATCCCAAAAGTAAGAACTAACTATGGAATTTTTAACTTAAGATATAAAGGTCCTAACATCTGGAATGCTATTATATTGATATCGACATTAAAAATTCTTCAAAAAGAAGCTTAGACTCCTGACATACTTAGACAAATATTAATGCTGATTTTTCTTTAGTTTCTGACTTTCAGTTTAAACTTATACACTGGGCTACGTGTGCGTTTTTGTTTGCGCGTGTGTGCGTGTGTGCGTGTGCGTGTACGGAATCTGAGCGTTTGCGTGTCCTCGACCGTATTTTGTTTGAGTATTTCCATGCAAGCTGGCACCTAAATCTGTTAACTATTTTGGTTGTTTCAGGTGTCATTTGCTCCTTATCCTTAGTTTCACACAAAATATATTATAAATACAGCTATAAAGGATTATTTACTTGAATTGATGCAATTTCAAACTTAGCTTTTTCAGTATTATTTGGTATTATTTAGTCAAATCAATGTAAATCCTTAGTCATTTTCATTTGTCATTGATGCTTTGCCGACTATTGTAATTTACTCTAAATACATGTAATTTTGTATCCTATTAAGGAGTAAATAAAGATGTTTGATTAAAAAGATGTTAGATTAAGATGTACGACCGCATCAACTAGGAAATGCATTTACTGATGAATGAAATGATGAGTGAAGCACCCTTTAATGCTGATGACAAAAAACAAATAAACGCTGTTATGAACTGACCTCGGGCAAAATGTGATTATTGTGACGAAGATTTTAGTTTGGTTTAAATAATTAAATGAGAGGACGAGTATGCTGATTTTTAAACTAATTGAAAGACGAACGAGTGGTATAATAAGAAAGTCAAGTTTTAAGGTCGATTGATAAAAATGGTGGAGGATGAAACAATGCTGTCTTTGGAAGATGAAAGGGAGAACGTTAAATTTCGGTAACGGTCCCCCGAAAGTAACGGCCCCAACAAAGTAACGGCCACCTGAAAGCAGCGGCTTCTTTGGCGTGACAAATCTGAAAGTACACAAATTTTTTAATAAGAACCAGTAAATTTGGCCGAGGCTTATTGTTTTTGATTATCAATTTAGACGATTTGAACCACAAACTGTTTTTAAGTTGTTCCTATCAGTTCTATGTGTATTTAAATTGGATAAAAACTTAATCTAAGGTATTGGAGAAAAACTTAACCTAAGGTATTACATGTATTGAAAAACGAGTTTGATCAATTGGGCGGTTTGAGCCTCAAACTGTTTTGAAATCGTTCTTATTTCTATATGTGGTTTAAAATCGAAGAAAAGCTAAGCCCAAGGTATTAACTGACATGTAAAGTGCAAGGAGCTAAATTCACGGCATTACACGTGTTAAGAGTATAGTTTTAAGGAATGAATACAAGAGAAAATTTGCCAATCATTTTGTATTCATTCTTTAACTCTTTTATTAAGTTAAAGATCGAAACTAAATAAAGTTAAAAACAAAACTATTTAATAGCTATCGAGCCCCGAGCCTAAGCTTGTTCTTAAATTGTTCTTAAATTTTGGCCAATCTGAGCCTCGTTGCTCTGATAAAAACGTCCTTATAGAAGAAACGTGTAATGGTAAATTAAACGGTAATTTAGATTACTAACCTATTTCGATAATGAATGTATCATAAAGAGCAGGCGTTGGATGAGTAGAGACTGGGTTCGAATCTTGAACGCCGAGTTTCCCGTCCTGATCCTCCTCACCGAAGTCGACCCAGTAATTGTTGTACACATTCTCGATTCCAACTACGGGACCCCGCCAACGGTGAAGCCTGAAGTTTGTGTTTTTAGAGTTTGGGTCGGAGTTATCGTTAGCCCATAACTCACCCCAGTGGTCAGCGGTGAAAAAGTACCCGGATGGTTTGTTATCCGTATCGAAAACCTCGTCATTTCCTTTTTTCAGTATCTCAAACCTCACCGACTCTTTTCCTCCGTATGAGCCACAATGAACCTTGAAAGTTGTTCGCACGCCCGGCTCTTTGACAGGTTCAGCATGTTTTCCGCAGCACCTACGAAAAGGTTAAAAATAGAATTGAGGTGGTTACGTTTTTAAACATTATAACTCGCCCAATAATTTTCTCGCAATCTTATTGGATAAAACGCGTCACATGGTACAAAACCGGAAATAAGTTAGTAGCGAATATAATTTGATCAATGCCCTCTGATTTGTCGGTATATTTAAGTAAAACAAGAATTTTTAAATAAGTTTAAAATGGTAGACAAGAAAATCAATCGTTTTGTCGCTAAAAGAAATTTAAAAATACCTGGTTTCAAAGGCAGTGCCAGACGGCGCAAAAAGGCCGACAACTGAGTGCACCGTAAATACCCTCTGAAGGTATGAGTCCGTCAAGCTTAACTAAACCTATCAACTCTCTAAAGTTCATTAATTTTTCTTAAACTTGAATCTTAGAGTTTTTTTTCATCCAACTTTTAGCGTAGAGGAGAGAAAATTTTTCACGCCTAGCTGCTTTTTGACAAAGGTCGTTCGAAGAAGAAACTACTTGGAGGGTTATAAAATATATAAACCCTTTTGTCTCATTTGCATGTCGGAGGATACATTACCTTCGGGTGAGATTTTTTCATTCTCGGACAAACTATCAGCCGCGGACAAAAAATCTTTTGATGTACCAGCCACCGGAAGGAGCTTATTTACCAAATAGCTTCCGGTTTTTTTTTTTTTGGGGGGGGGGGTAAAAAAGTGTAGAAGAAACTTTTTACACCTTGTAAAATATCTACGGTTCTTAAAGATACAGAGGCCGAGATTACCTTTTTTGCACAACTGAAAATAAAGCGTTAACCTTTCAGTCACTGAACAAAACTCAATGCTAATGAACTGCTTACAAAAATTTTAAACCTGGTTTATATTCTACGTCGCAGATGATTCTAATTTGCTAGTAAGTCAGGTTTGAACTTCGTTTTTCCATATTCGGAAACAATCGTCTTTTCAATTCTAGTAGCATTGTTACTTTTGCCTAAACAAAGAAAAAAAATCTATTTAGGCGGACGCACCACGAAGTGAGTTTATTTTCGTACATATTTGTTAGGGGAACAAAGAAAACGAGTAGGTCTATCCCGGGGAGATTAAATAGAGACGCTTGTCGGGGGGGGGGTGGACCATACAACCCACTACGTCGGGTCCCTAAGAAGGGCCAAAATTTTGAACTGTTCCCCTAGAGTCCCCCCACTGGCGTTGCAAGTAACTCACTTTGTTCTCAAGAAGGCGTCCTTGGTAACATCGGTGTCGTACGCAAACACGTATCGTTCGTTGTATGTCTTTAGGCGAACATATGCGTTACTCCCTTCAGGACAGATCTGTTTCCTTATACCTTAAAAAAGAATTAAAGTGGGTCGAGTTTTTATTTAACTTAAGCCCTGGGTTAGGCCTAGATTCAAGTATAGTTTCTAAGATTTATGGTTCTTATAAAATACTGTTTATATTTTGTACGAAAATAATTCCGAGTTACAGCTCAAATCAGTCTCTCTAAGTTTGGACTCAAGAACGCAGGTTGAAAATTAATCCTGGATTAGAGCTATTTGTCAGAACAACCTGGCCCTGATCCGGTTTTGGGGCACAACAACAACAACTTTTATTAATAATCATTCTTTCATACCGGCCACCTGCAAATAGCTATGCTAGTCCAGGCTGGTGGCTCGAGAAAGACGTGCTCTTTTAAAATTGTATTTTCTTATCGTCTACTAATCGTTACACTGATTATGAGAACTAAGGAATTAAAACAACGAGTATGAATCTTATCTTATCTTACGCAAGATATTTTATATAAGATGTTATACTACAGGTCAAAACATATATTAAAATTCAAATCTGGTCATAGTTTTTCATTTCTCTAATAATATCATCCGTATTAATATAATCATCAACTTTTTGGAGAATTTGAAACAAAGCCTGGTTTAATTTATATTTGAAGAACTGTTTGGATAAGTGTCTTACTTTTTCAGGTAAACTATTCAAAATTCTTGCGCCGATGATGGAGAAATAATTTTTGTACATATTTAGAAGAATGTAATTAATGTAATAGTTACCAGAAGTAGAGGATCGAGTATTATACTCATGAATGTCTTTAGATAGAGTGAATAGATCACTTATATTAGAAGCTACAGATTTGTTATTTACATCAAGCATTGATGCATTGTTGTAGAAGAAAACGTGTTACACCTTGAACAGTATCTTTCTACGGCAATGGTTTTTAAAGATATAGAAGCCAAGATTTTCTTTTTTACACAACTGAAAATAACCCGTTACTTTTCAGTCACTGAAAACTATTTTTTTGAAAAATATTTTCATCTATGTAATTAATGTGGTTAAAACATTTTATTTCCTAACCTCCTATAATAACTGATAACCTTTTATCGAAAGCTGGTAGCAGAGAAGGGGATCCCTTGTATTTGCGATGAAAGCTCCTCGTTTAAGGCGGGAGTGCACCCAACTTTTTTTGGGATAGTGAGGAAGTTGAAAAAGATATTTGAAAAAAAAGAATATTGGGTGAAATCAGCAAACCGTTCCTCCTGGCAGGGAATTAGCACGACTTTGGTGTGAGAACGGTTTGGCGATTTTACATCAAATATTTACTTCAAAATCAATTTTAACCTTTCTAAAAAATCACCAAATTCAAAATTACCTTTAAAAGTACCAATCTTCAAGGGAAAAAAATACAACTCTAAATTCATCCAAAAATTCTTAAAATATTCAAACTGACTCTCCATCATTCTATCTGTTTTTAAGCAGAGCGATTTTGTAGATTCAAACCATGGACGGAGATATCGGAAGAAACATTTGGAAAAGTGGTTACAAAGCGCGAGTTAGGTGTACTCCTGCCTTAACCAAGGTGTTTTGCATTCGAGCAAAATGCATCTAGGCCATTATAGATTAATTCTCTTTTATGATCCACAGCTGGGGGTTAAAATTTCCCGAAAATGCTATGATAAAAAGCAGTCGTTACCTTGTCGCACATTTAATCTTAATTAAAATCTTTTAAGGTCATTCCAAAGTTCTGCATTGTGCATCTTTACTGCGTATATTAGAAGTTTTAGGTTTCTTACAAGTTGTTATCATGTTCTTGTAAATGTTGAGCTCTCGAAGAAATTATTGAAAAAAATAGTTTTCTTCATATATATGAGATTTTTTTAACTCATCTAAGTCTCCCCTCGAAAAAGAAGAAAACGGCACAAGTTTGCCGGTTTTGCTAGAGTGTCTCCTAAACTAGAATGGGTATCTAACAATTTTTTTTGTCAACCAACCAAATCTCAACAGGACTTTTTGAAGAGCAAAAATTAGGGAAAACCTCAGTTTTGCAAATGCTGGAAAAAACGGAAAAACGTAGACAAGAGTATTGTACTGTTTCTTTAGGTAAAGGAACCATAGCAACAAGAAAAGTGCACGAAAATTTTTCTCTATCAAAAGTGTTTTCTAAAAATCACAGAGTTATACTTCTAGTCCTGAAGAACTCTTTATCTTCCTTTACTTTTCTTTTGCTACTCGATGCTTATTTGATTGCCAACATGAGGAAACTAAAGCTTTAACATTAAGCTTACAATAAAAGAAAAATTGCCTTGGAGGAGGGAATTGTGACAATCATATCTCAAAGGTTAACATGGGCACACCCCTTTTTTATTCCATTTTTGCAGTTTGCATATAATGATTGACAAATGGCGAAAGTTTGACAAATATCTAGATATGTGTAGGTTCTATTTCAAGGGACTGACCTTAAGTTCTTTTCAGATGTTTTTAAGATATCCTTAGATTCATTTGCAAGGTTTCAGATTTTTGTTTTATTTTATTTTCGTACGTCATAATTAGTTAGATTAACCCTACATACCTCGCTTGTTAGGACAGTTACTCACAGTCTCGCCGTATCTGTAATAGCTGGAAACTAAAAAACAACAAAAGATCAGCGCTACATAAAAAATTTAATGACCACAGAGAGGAATCGAGTTCCCCCGTAATGAAAAGAAGCTATATTCTACTTGTGATATTATATATTATATATTATGTAATAATAACGGCTCTTTTTGGCAAACCACAAAACTGTCCGGGTCGCAAGCCCACTCTTATCGATTAAAAAATGTATAGGTTATTTAAAGTCCCCCTAATAGTGTCCAGGAGACTTGGCCAACGGCTTAACGTCCTTGACCAGGGACGCTGTGGCGAAAGAATGCGCAAATGTCCAGCCCCCGGTAAGGCCTGGGATCGAATCCGGGGCCTCACCCTAATGGCAGTCAGAGATTTTACCAACAAACCCAAGCTCAACCACTTGCGTATAAAAAATACTTATATACGTATGCAAATACTTACTAATATTTTGTAAATTGATAGTTGTTTTAAGAACTGTTTATGTAACTATTTAAGCTTGAAGTACTTCACAAAAAGGTGTGTACTTCATCGAATTTAGTCCTTTAATTACGAACCTGAGTAAATCAAAGCAGCGAAAACCATCCAGTGAAGCCACATGTTAAGGAGACAATGAATTTCTGTGCTGTTATTCACTCTGTGGAGAAAGATGATCAAAAAACAAGACAAGATTAAAAGAGGAACTTCGCACCTTTTTGATCTGTTAACATCGTTTGTATTCTAATCACTCTGCAGTGAACTGCATACAAATTATTTAAAAACTCATTAAGACATTGAACTAACAGTCTTTCCAGGAGGCGGCATCTTGTTTTATCACCAGAGTTATCAATCCTTATTTTACAATTTTTATGAGCTTATTAAACTTAAGTGAAACCTTAAAATATCTTTGATGGTACTCATAGAACTCATTCTACTGAAATATCTTAGTCTTCATCACAATTGCAAATATTGTTTACATAACACTCTGCACGAGCTTTACTTAACAATAACCGATAGCTACCTTATTTACACTCAATTGTGGTACACTCCGTTGATAAATATATATTGTTTGACTTAAGTTGTTTTTAGCTTAGTTTGTTTTATTCGCAAGTGTTCAAGTTCAAACAAACTATTTTGCGATTTGCTAAAACCAAGTTCGAGTTTTTCAAAGTCCTTCAGAATATCAGCAAGTGGTTTGTTTCGGGTTGTACAAGAAGTTCCAAAAAATATGTACATCGTTGTTTTGGCTTTAACTAAGACACGAATCGGTTAGAAAAGACATATTTCCTTATCTGACTTGTACTCACCAAATTTTGTTCTCTTTCAGTAACTCGCCTCAAAAGTGCAAGATGAAATGAAATTTTTCCGGCCAGTGTACGGCTATAGATCCTTAAAAGACACAAAGGCTATTGTCTAGAATCATTATTAAAAAACGCAACTAAACTAGCTGCTGCCTTCAATTAAACCAAGCAAGTTGATTGCTTATGGTCCCTCATTCATGGTGTTCTCAATGAGATCAGTATGTCTGGTTTTCCTTCTTGAATAATTCAGAGACAAAATTTAGTGAAAAACTTTTTTTGCACAGTTTAAGTGCCTTTTTCATCAAAATCAAAAACGATTTCCCCTTTCTCATAAAAATGTAGGGAATTTGTTTTCTAAGTGATTCTTTTTTTTTTCTTGCATTTATTTCAGTTTGAGACGTAACAAGTATTTCTGTAACTAGATGTGTCAATTAAAACAGTTAATTATTTCTCCGAAATGACAATAAATGGTATTCGGTGGTTTGAGAAAAATTTTGTTCAGACAGCAAAAATATTGTTTTGTTAGACAGAAACACAAAATTGAGTTGACTTGTCTTTATTGTAGAGCTCGCAGTAGAAATATTGCAGAAATAGCCCAGAATATGACTCAAAACCTCAAACACTAGGTTTGTAGCTTCGGCTGGGTTAAAATTTACTGTTGTCGCTTAATGAATTGAACTTGTGTTGATTAAACGACAACCAAAATCCTTGTCTCTCCAAGAATTTTTATTACTTTTATTAAAACAAGTTCTGGTATGTCACCGAATGTCTC
>JAOBAT010076487.1:0-20485 GCA_026413305.1 Hydrozoanthus tunicans | reverse complement strand
GAAATGAAAACAGAAAACATTTCTTTGTTAATCAGAAATCAGTTGGAATTAATGATTGTTTTGTTTTCCTTTTTTCAGGGTATTTGGTCAAAGACTAACAACACGAGATTTTCAAGTACAATATTTTGTTTTCGCGCTTGTGGTTAATGATCAAGCACCTACCTTTCTTCACGCAGTTAGGTGAAGGACCTTTGCGTGGTGTTTGACGTTCTACTCAACGTCAAATATTCAAAGAATTAAACTTGTCTCAACTTTTTTAATTTGTTTTTCATCTTGGAAGTTATCAATACCGGTTTGATATTTGTGATCACGGCCGTAACAGAACTTGCAAAACTGAGGGGGCACAACTGAGCGCCAAAGGTGCATATTTTCTAGGGGGGGTCCAGGGACATGCTCTCTCGGGAAACTTTGAGAGTTATATTGTTTTAAACGTATCTTTTATTTCTAAACATTTTTGGAAGCCAATTCAGAAAGTCTATGTTTGCCGTTTTTCTCAGATTTAGTATGCAAAAGTCTAGTTTGAAGAGCGGTGTGAAGTGAAGATCAAACAGCAGTCGCCGAGAACATAAAGTTTAGTTCTTGGTTGTTGAGTACAAGTATCGGACGCAATCACCGTACCCATCTGGGCACAAACCTGACAGGACACAGATCACAAAACGTGCGGATTGATTCAAGTAAATATGTAGGTAGAAGTTACTTAAAACTGGAGCACATGCATTTTTTTTCTCGATAATAGAAAAGTATACTACTGTACCATAATATTTCGTAATAGCTTTTGATATTGTCTCCGGTTTAAACGTGATAAGAATTACTAAGAACGCGTCTTTTCCCATAATAAATAAAAAACGGTTCATTACAAAACACAAACAAATTGTTTGAAAAGGTCTTTTGGCATCTAGGACTATTGGTTTTGAGTATTGTTTCTCATCTGGGGAGTTTGCAATGATACAAGAATTGACTGATGACCAGTCATTTACGGTTTTATATTAGGGCCAAAAAACTTCTGAAGCAGTTGTAGACACACTCGTTTGAGCTGTTTCCCCTCCCCCCCCCCCAGCCCCACCACTTGCTATGGCCCCAGTGATTTAATTTCTACTTCAGTGATTTCTACTTCATCATATATACATAAACAAGAACGGACAAGAATGGGTTGATGAACCGTATATTTGACAACTGGAAGACATCTAGGTGAAGCCGAAATTTGGCAGATAAATAACTTATGTCTTAGTGCCAGTTTATTGTTTAATTATGTATACAAAAACTATACAATAATTCTCAAATATTCAACAATGGACAAACTGCGTTAAAGCTTAAATAGTCAAGTTTTTGAGTCTCAATCTTTCGTGCTAATCATATCATTTTGAAGTTCAGTTTGAAGCCTAGCTAAAGATTACAAGTTTTCTTATGGTTGGATCATGGAGGGACAAGATATATTTAAGTGTGTGCCAACATTTGGAGAAAAAGTTGCAAAAAAAATGTGAGAATACTTGTGGTTTCAAACGCTGAGCAAAAGGATAAAACAAAATCTCGGTTTCTAATTGTGACAACATCTGTGATTGGCATTTCGGATGCAACTTCTAGTAACAAGTTCTTTGCTCAATTAAATGAACTAAACAAAACATTTTTAGTTAAAGACACAAAATGCCTACTTACTGGAGGATTTTTGGTAAAAAGTCCTGACTTTGGTTTACTTTTTTTATTTCAAACTTGTTGGTGCAAAACTTGGAAAAAAGATGGAAAGTATATTATCTGCTACAACATGATTTTTCCCTTTTACAAAAGTTATAGTTCAAAAGTGAATTAAGCACCAAAAGGTTTCAAATAATACTTTGTTTTTCCGTTTGTGATTTGTGATCATGTACCTACCTTTGTTCACATATTTAGGTGAAGAGCTTCTGAAGTCGGCTTTTGATATTCTACTCAGCATCAAATATTCCAAGTTGTTTATTAAACCACAAAGAAATCTAACAACTGTATGCATGACAGTATAATTATCTTCAGGCACTGATGAACAACAAAAAGTAAATCTGGAAGATTTCCTTGTCAACAAAGCGTGTTGTATGAAGCTTTTTTGCTCGATCGAAAAGTCTACAAGATTTTCTTCTTCTGTTCCGATTTGTGAAAACAACACGCGTGTTCACTTACTTACTTGACGTCACAGGCTTACTTAGTACCCAGCCTTCACATGCGCGGTCAAAGTTTTAACTCTCTGAATTTGCTAAAGGCAAAATAACAATGATAGAAAGAGCTTTTTTTTCTGGTTACCTTATGTCAGTGATAACTATAACGATACGATGCAGTCCAGATTAACCGCAATATTTAAAATGTTAAATTCTTGAGAGTTTCGAATTTTCACTGCTAATAACGAGGGCCCGGTTGCACGAAGCCTGGATAAGCTATCCGCCGGATAAGTGCTTTCGATTTCATGCAGTAAAAACTATGATGAAAGTTATTTGACACCGTTTAAACCATTACTTTGGGAGTCTCCACTCACTTAACAACCAGAGATAGAGAAATCAACAAAGAGTCAAACAATCTTTGATTTGCTAGTGACGCGACGACCATTAGCTTTTATCCAGCGGATGGCTTATCCAGGCTTCGTAAAACCGGACCCTGGTGTTAAGCTCTTTGGAGTTCGTACATTTTGAAGCCTAGTATGAAAGTTGAGAGGTTTCTTCTGGTTGGACGGATGAAGTTTCTTGAAGTGTGTTCCATCGTTTGGAAACGTTCCAGGAAACTGCAAGAACATTTGCGGTTTCAAATGCTTAATATTTGAGAACAAAACCTTGTCAACTTCATCTATTGCTCCCAATTTGTTTATAAACTTGACAGTTTGACCTTTTGCTGTTTTCAATGAAGTGACAAACTGCTTATTTTTTGCAATTTTTTTGGAACAAGCTGTTCTCCGCCTTAATTTACAACTGGTCTGACAATGATACAAGTAGTTTTGGTACAACTACCCCGCAGTTCATTTCGTTCTGACAAGACGCCTAGTACTCGGCTACGATTCAACTTTATTTTGTAAAACTCTTATTATAACAAAGACAAAATTTCTGCTTTTATAAAATCAAATAACACTAATTCGCATGGTTACACTAATAAAAACTCTCTGCCTTTATCAAAATTAAATGAGATTCTTCGCTCTATAAAATCAGAAGACAACTTTAAATTGATTAAGTTTTGTTATGGTTCAGGCGTAGCAGGCGAGTATTAGGCATTTCTCGATCCGTGCAGTTCTGTCAACTGCCTAATTTCCTTTGCATAACGCCATGTTCAAAATGAGTTTATTCAAACACAGTGAGAGGTTTCTCTGGGTTTCTCGTGTTTTATTGGCGATCAATTTTAACGGAGTTAAATGCAACGTCATCACCTCATTCTTGACTTGGGTTACTGTTTTTGTCTTTTTCATAAACTTGTTGGTGCAAAACTTAGAAATAAAAAGTATTTATCATTATTAGATAGCTGTCGATACTGCAATTTGTTTTTTTTGTTTTCTTTTTCCCAGGTTTATAGTTCAAAGTGAAATAACAAGAGATTTTAAGTGCAATATTTTGGTTTTGCGTTTGTGGTTAGTGATCTGAAGTACCTAGGGTTAGGTGTTAGAAGGAGAAACGTTTGCTATTGATCCAAGCGGAAACTTGCTTTAAAAAAACTTCTACATTGATGAATCAGTTGCTGGAGAATAAGAACCAAAAATGTTTGAAATCAGTAGCACTTGTAAAGTTCTTACGAAGACGAAGGGAAAATGCTTTATCTCCCAATGTTTAACACGTAGTTATTATATAATAATACTGTTATTACTAGTATGTACGTGTTATAGTATTATTAGTATGACCGAAACTAGTTAAACGAGTGATGTGCCTGAAAAATCGCAAAAACGGTGAAAAGCCACTTCCTAAATATAAAATAATTGCACATCCATCGATGTACTTGCTTAAATCAAGTTCTCGGGTGCTATGATCTCGTAATTCTAATTTCATAATTCTTTTAACGTATATTTTATATAAGCGAACGAGTTTTCATATTTTTTACTTTTGAACGGATAACCGAGATATTGTCGCTGGGAAATCTTCCAGTTCTTGTAACAACTACTAGTTGATCAATAAAGACAATTATGGTTTCATACTTAAGATTGTCGAAATCCTTTGTCGTGATACACAACTTTCAATATTTGACGTTGAGTAGAACATCGCAAGCCGCGCGCGCTATAGAAGGTCTTTTACTGGGAAGAAAGTGACAGTTAGGTACTTGATCACTGACCGCAAACGCTAAAACAAATATTGTCCTTGAAAATTCAAGATCTTTGGCCTTTAGTCATGAACTCTAGAAAAGAAGAAGAAAAAATAGAACAATAAATTGCAGACTCTGCAGCTGTCTAACAATGACAAATACTTTCTATTTCATTTTCTAAGTTTTGCACCAAGGAGAACTTACATGAACAATATATACAAGAACTAAATTTTAAATGAAAAAAGATGAAAAAACTGAGGTTATCGTGAATAGCTAGTAGCTAGTATGATATTTAAATAACTGTTGATTTTAACTTGTATTTAAACTTCTTGAGACTTCCAACTTTTCCAAGGGTAATAGCGTTCCAAGTTTTCGCGCCTTGCAAAATAGTCTCTTTAAAAAATGCGAAGTTACAAAAGGAATATCTTGCAGCCATTTGAACACATATATCTCTGAAACACGCATTGTCATCAAGAAAAAAATCCAACTTTACTTTTTGTATTTCATCAGTGAATATAGTTATGGTTTCATGCTTACATCTGTTGAATTTGTTTGTTGTTAGTACATGCACAACTTTGAATATTTGACGCTGAATAGAATATCCGGCAAAAACCGCGTTTAAGAGGCTCTTCAAGGCTAAAGATGTCAAGAAAGGTTGCCACTTGATCACTAACCACAAACGCAAAAACAAAAAATATTGTTTGAAACCTTTTGTTGTTTCACTATTGAACTATAAAATTTGTAAAAAGGGGAAAAAAACATATTGCAGCAGATAACACTTTTAAAATCGCTAACCACAAACACACTTATACAAATCAAACATGTTTGGCCTTTGGCCATAAGCTCTAGAAAAAGAACAAAAATTGAATATGAATGTACTTTCTATTTTCTGTTCTAAGTTTTGCCTACCAACAAGTTTCAAATACAAACATTAAATACAACATTTAAATTCGAGTGAGGCCTTACCACTGGAACGGGATATAATCCAAGTGTCACTGATCAACAGCATTAACAAGGAATCCCTTAAACCTACACAAGGAAAGAGAAAAAATCTCTGACCTCGGCGGGATTCGAACCCACGACCTACGAAACAGATCTACGTCGCTCTAACCAACTGAGCTACGGAGCCAGCTGGGAGTTTGGTTGTGGAATTTAAGGACAGTACGGCTCGGCCCGAGCCTAGAAATAATCATAGAGTGTTGTCCTAAACCCAAGTTGGGCTAAGGTGAAGACTCTGCAATTTAATCTGTGCCAACAGAACATCACGGAAACCTAGAAAAACCTCTGTCTTCGAATAGCTTCGTTTTAGACATCGTTTCAAGAACAAGACACAGTAGATTTGCTAGATATATAAAAATTTTATAACCCAAAGAGAATGAGCTCTTTCACACTCAGCCAGATACAAGTTCTAAAGGATGTAAAAACAGTTTCTGCTCAACTACATTTTAATTCTATTATTTTGCAGTGCATTAATGCGTTTTTGTGTGTTTATTTAAACCATACAGCCTCAACAAAGAGTCCCATAAACCCTAAAGACTAAAGAGACAAAATCTGTGTCCTCGGTGGTATTCGAACCCACGACCTACGAAAATTGATCGTCAGACATCTGTAAAGCACGCATATACGTCTTATGCTGTTGCGGCTTTGTCGTCACCTAGATCCTCATCTTTACTTTTTCCCGAAAGTTAAATTCCTTTAAGTTGATTAGCTGTTAATCAACTCCAAGTAGCACAGTATCTTTATCTTCATTTTTAGACAAGGAAATCTACTTAAAAAATGGCCGGAAACAACTTGCTTCTGTTACAACTATGTAGCATTTTACCTCAGGCCTCTGACGTGTAGGAATGGCATTAGAGAATATAGTGAATTACTTAATTAATGATGACTTTCCATTAAGGTTAGAGAGCTTTTAAGCAGGCAGACGTCGGTGTGCCAGGTGAAGAGGACAACTTCTTGCAAAGTGCGCATGCCATCACGTTTTCGTGATGAAATCAGAGATGCCAGAACGCGTGTTTTGAGGTTTAATCAAAACGTGGATGAGTGTTTTGTTGGTACGCCCTATGACCGTAAAAGGCGAGCTTCTTGCTCTTTCATTTGATTGCCACCTGAGGGACATTTATATTTAAAAGAAAAAAAAGCAATTTTTTGTAACAAGGGATTTCAAAACTGACAAAAACTTGATAAAGCGTGTTTGACAGGTCAAAATGCAAGCTCCGAGTGCTCACCTCCCCGCGAATTCTATGTAAGCTCATTTACGAAATTGCTGTACAATAAACATCACCAGAAAGTCTTTACTGCTGGATCAGAAAGTTATAAACTGTAGTCAAGGATAACGGATAGCCAGGGAACTGTCACTGAGCTTCGGGGAAATCTTCCAGTTCTTGTAATTTCTACTACTGATCAATAAAAATACTTATTGTTTCATACTTAAAATTGTCGAAATCCTTTGTTGTGATACACAACTTTCAATATTTGACGCTGAGTAGAACATATATGATTATAGGTAGTTAGGTACTTAAACACTAACCACAAACGCAAATATGTATTGTCCTTGGAAACGCAAGCTCTTTGGCCTTTAGCCAAAAACTTTACTGGCCTACTTATATTCATACTACTCAATTGTTGTTTGTTTGATAAACATTGTGATTTCTTTACTACTTCGCACTCCTTAATGGTTGATTCACGAGTCCATCTTGTACGATATAATTTCACTCGAAGCCCTTCGAGTTCTTTCATTATTTTTCCACCAGTTTCATTTTCAAACATGCCTTTTACGTTTTTGTTCATTGTTTCGATGCCAGGCGGATGATCTTTATAGGTAGTTAATTACTTGTGTCAAATTTAGACTCCAAAGGAGCGATGTCATTGTAAAGATGTCAGGATATTTAAATAACATGTTTAAGTTTAGGTTTTCTTCTAATAACTTACGAGGCAACTACATTCTCTCTCTCCCGAAACCTAAAACTACGACTTATGGCCTCCACTCCTTTTCTTACTTAGCTGCTAGTTTATGGAATTCTCTCCCGGACACGTTAAGAACTGCTAATTTTGCAGACTTCCGGCAAGAAATACTGAACTAAAAGCTTGAATAATCTTGAATTGATAATTTTTAAAATTTTTTTAATTTCTAAATAGAGTACATATGTAAATGTTCAACTTCAACTTTTTTTTTTCTTTTTATTTCTCGAAGACATAAGTTCTGTAAAGCTACTCTTAAATTCGAGTATAAATAAAGTTTATGTATGTATGTATGTGTGTTTGTATTAATGTATGTAAGTGTCTGCTGTTTGTACTCAATACACTAGACTGTCAGTATAAGTAAAAAAGAGTTTTGCGTGAGGAAACTTTGGTTTGGTTTAGTTGTAATGGAAGTTATACATCGTTTTCGAGATGCCAAGAAAACACATTCCTAGATAGACAGGCTTATTAAACAACAACTTTTTCTACTTGAGGTGAATGGTTATCAGACCATCCGCATAAAGTTGTGCAATGTTGGTACTTTGGTTTTGATATCAATTTTTTTGATCAACCACATATAACCAATAACAAGTGTATATAGCTATAACTAGGCGCCGTTTAAGCGTGAACTCGGGCTTCCCATGGGTTCAACTAGGCATTGAAACTTTCTGCTGGAGTGAAAGAAACAATTGGTGAATACAAACAACAAAGGCATTTAATTTGTTGAAGCTATTGAGTATTAGATCAAGGTTGTGCAATTAATTATTGCTGGAATTTTATGATATTACTCAGACCTATAATCTATGATATACGGTCGATCGCGAATTAGCAGGCATTTAGACTTAGAATTAACTCCGCTACACTTTTTGCTGTTTAACTATTTATTCGATTCCCTGATGATGGCGTAGATCAGCGAATGAGCTCAGAACATTCTTGTAAGAACTTTTAGTCATTTCTAATTTTCTGAGCAGTAGCTCTGCCTGTAGGCCAAATTGATTTCTAACTTTTTCAAATACTGTTGAAAAATAATAATAGGGTTCGAATTAGCGCATCGCAATTCGCTTAGTTTTTGGAGCTTGCGAATCGAAAATTATACTTTTACGAATTGAAGCTTTTTGATTTCATGTATTTGTTTGAACTTTTGTGTAAACGAAGAGGTATAGCCAAAATATATACAAAATTCGGGACATAGTTGTTGTGCGCACTCTGATTGTTTTTGTAAACAACTCCTTGTAAAGTCTATCGTCTCTAATTTCCTATAAAAAGACGAGTAAATGCCGATTTTCAAACAGTTTTCTTAAATTTACACAATTAAGTGTATACCGTTTTCACATTAGAAGACGTCAACAACTTGTCTGCCGATTTGTTTGTCTTAATATGAAAGAAAGACGGACAAATCGTATGGTGTTGACCGTCATTAATTCACATCACACGTACATTTGACATACAAACAGATAAATGTCGCCTTATGCTAGTCCAATTCTCCTCCCTTGATGCAAGGACAACTTGTTCGACTGTTTGTTCAACAGATGTGAATTTCAGACGGCCTTTGGTCAATTTGTTCGTCTAGACGAACAAATTGTCCACAAAAAATGATCCGAAGAGACGAACAAACAGACGGACAAATTCAGACGACTTGATCGTCCAGAATCACGGTTCGTTTCGTTTTCACATTCAAACGATTTGTTCGACTGAGACGACTTGTCCGTCCTCTAGTGTGTAAACGGCTGTTGTCTCGACTCAAGACACCTACACCAACCTATCTTGTACACGATTGTACTTATAAAGAACACAATTGTCACGACGAGATCTGAATTCTTTCATATTTCAGGGAAGTAACGCATTCCTCGTTTCTAATACATCACACAAGAATACAAAACGAAGCAATATGGCGGAGATAAGAATGGCAAAACAAAAGCAGTTAATTACTTATTATAAACCTTAGTTTGTGCCGGTAAAAAGATTTAAGGCCTGAATGGCACAAACTTAAGTGTATTATGCTATCTTTTACGGCCTACAACAAAACTTGTAGAACATTTACAAGAACATTCGACAGTTAAATAACTGCTCTTTTGGTTTGACACTGCTTCCTTAGCTTCTTGTTGTACTTGATTTTTAATTAGCGACTGACAGTATACCAGGTTTCTTGCATTCATCTGTACCAAAGCTTTCCACGTAAATGTTCTTATTCAGGTTAGATGTAAGGTGGGTTTCTTCTCTGTGAAAACTCAAACGTGTGCGCAGATTCCACCCTCGCCTCACTGAAGCCTGACAATGTGTTTTGTATCCTGTTCCAGTTGACTCAGCTGTATAAATGATTGCCAGCTTCTGTTGGGAGCTAACCTGCGATGGATTAGTGTCCTGTCCAGGGGGAGTCAATGACTTTCATCTGCCTGGCAACTTTGGGGTGTGTACCAACCTAATGGGCCACGCATGCGCATTCTAAATCAAAGATTTAGCTTTTTTGCCATATTCTACACAGTTATAAGCAGAACTTTGGATCTGTTTTTCAGGCCACTGTTTAAATATACACAAAACGACAGTATAAATTCAAGCAATTCCTTTATTAAAAATAAAGTTGTGCATACAATGATGACCAAACTTCTTTTACTATATTTATACAGTGAACCACAGTCTTTAGGTGCTTGACATTATTCCAAGCAAACTGACCACGAATGCTCCTTGATTTATGGCATTCCAAAGTCCTATGCTATTGTCCACGGTGATCACGCTGAATACTTTGGATGATGATGTATTTGGCGTGGAAGTCCCATATTCATACCTGATTGGCTCGCTCCACCCGCAGATCCTGCTTGTAAACCAATGATTCCCTCCCCAGCCCGCAGTGTCTCCTGGGTAAACTCGCGTTTCTCACCTTGAGCCTCTTTTACTCCAAGGGCTGGACCCTGAAATCCGCGGGATCGGGCCTGCCAAAATAATGCAAACATTTAAACCGGGGAGTCAGGATGGCCGAATGGTTAGTGCTGGCGCCTCCCACCTCGGTTGACCCGGGATCGAATCCTGGGTTTGCATGTTGGCTAAGATTTGTCGATCTTCTTCTGACTCCGAGGGTTTTTTCCGGGTTCTCCGGTTTTCCTCCCTCTAAAAAATCGACTTCCATGCAGACATCTGTGCCATCGAGCGATTAAACAAAAGCCACTGGCTTGGGAGAATGGGCAACCACTCCCAGCGTAACGACGATAAATAAAGTTAGTTTAGTTTAAATTAGTTTAGAATCCTCGAACTTGAATTCAGGACAAAGCAATCCTTGGCAATCACAAAAATTGCACAGCAGGCTTAAAAGTAACTTGCAGAAAACCTTGTAACAGTTGGTATAAGGCCACACAAAGGCGTTATTCCTCACAACTACATTCAAGTACTACTGACATGAAATCTTAAAACTGTAGATTAATGATTTATAATCAAAGTTTGACCCGTATAACTTTTTCTTGGCCCTTCGTTGCCAGTTTTAGCAATAAATTTCGCGGAGTATCTACAAAGAAAAAATGCCTATTTTAGCGCCAAAGCTGCGAAAATTTTTGAGCTCGTTAGATAAGTGTGATGTCACGTGATTTAAAGGCGGGAGATTCATTTTTACTTGGAAATTGGAGTGGCTGGTGGCTCAGTGTTTGAGCAAACAACTCACTATATCGCTTTAATCGCTAGTATGCAGTTCGAAATCCTTTTATTGAATTCGCACTGAATGCATCTTTTGCTTATTTCACAGACTTAAAATGGTCAGGTAAGCTATTTTATCCATTTACTGTCGATTGGAAGTGTTAAGAGCTATAAAAATACAAATGCAAAAATGGCATCAGTAGTAATTTAAGAAATACTTTTATACTTTGAAGGTTAAAACACAGCAAATTACATTGGATGCGCGTAAAGAAGTATGTTTTTATAATCTAGATCTTCTCACCCAAAAACCAACAAGTTGTACATTCAAACTTTCAAAAGCCTTTGAAAAAATTAACTAAAATTTAAAATATTTGTTACAAAAAAAATGGAAACAAAATCAATTGAGAAGTGCTTGGAAACACTGTAACTAGTAGAGTGCACATACTGCTTGCACAAGTTATTTTACCTTTCGTCCTAGGGCATGAATTCCGCTAACAACCTGTTCAAAAGAGAATAAAAATCGTGTTTTATTGAAATAGTATTCATGACCACAGGTGAAGTTCTTTTCTTTCTATCACAGCCTTTTAAAAACGTACTCCTTCTAAAGAGAAATTGAAGAAAATTTTAAGTACTGGGAGTTTTAGGTTAATATTACTGTTATCAAGTGAAAATCAGTTCTTGTTCGAATTAGCCTAGACGTTTATACCACAATGCATTGCAAGCCTTACTACGCTAAAAGAAACTCGGGGAAGGTAACAGTTGGTAAAACTCTTCCTTGTACTAATAAAATTGTGCGTCAAATTTTAGGTTACAGATTTTCACTATGCGTTTTTTAGGGCAGTTTTAGACGTTTATGCGCAGGAACTATGGGTAAATATACAACTCATCTTTTGCGAAAACATGGTAGCGTTTTAGTTAGACATAAAACGCTATTAAAGGTATTAAAATATATAAAAGGCGAGGTAAAATGGTAGCGTTTAATGTTTGAAATGCGTAAAATATATAAAAGGCGAGGTAAAATGGTAGCGTTTAATGTTTGAAATGCGTCAAGGAGTTATCTAGCCTTAATACTTTATATACGGCCAAACAATCAACGTTGCATGCAACGTTGCGCGCAACTAAATCCTTTCCGTGTTGCCAAATTTGAAACCGTTGCAAGCAATGTTACAGGACTAGGATCGGTTTCTGCTTCGCGCAACATTTCTTGCAAAACTTCCAAAGATGGTCGCACCGTGCAGTTCTTAAATTGCGCGCAACATTGCATGAGTGTTACAAAAAGAAGCCGTACCTTTGACTGAAGAATTATCAGAGACTGTCAGCAAACGTTTGATATACTGAGATGTTTTATTTCTTGGGAAACGAAGGTATGCCCAAAATCGTCACATGCTCGCATCATTGAAACGCGTCAAGGAGTTATCCAGACTTGCGTCTACTATACGGCTATACGATGCAATGTTTCATGCAACATAAATCGCGCGGCTACGAAGCCAAGGGTCATAAACATCGCGAAGACACTGCGACTGTAAAAGAGAAAGCTGCGTGCATTTTGTCTGGCATAGATGACAGATGACAAAGAAACGAGAAAGTAATATACTGGTTAGGAAATGGCTTACCTGCAGGAAGTCAAAGCGGGCATATCACTGTTTATTGTGAGGGTTGGCCACTGAAGATTTTTTCGGGAATTTTTTAAAAATTTATGTGGAAGTCTCAATCATCGGAAATATGCGACTGGCTTAAAACATTTCAATTACTGGGATCGCTGCAATTTTTGTTTCAAATGGTGGTTACACGGTGAAGTCGTTGCTTGCAATGATGCAGAAGTAAGATCGGTTTCTACTTCATCCGGTGCAATTCTTGCACTGTGCACAATGTAGCAAACAACGTTGCATCGTACTGCCATACTTCAGAAGAAATCAAACACACAACAAAGGGAAACAACACAAGGGAAGCTTACCTGGATCATGTTCTGTCCTTCGTACAAATCGACTACTTGAAACATATCCAAGGGTAGGACGCCAATGGCATAGCATCCTTTGAGAAAATTTTCAATATTTTCCATCTGTTTATAAAGGAAAAGCAAACCTGTTTCGGATTCTATAAATTCTAACCAATACACAAACATTTCAGGAAAAATAGGCGTTTTATTTTACTGACTTATTTTCAAGAAGCTTAATAAGTTACTTTCCATAGACTCTAGGATCAATTAAAGGGAATAAATGGATAAGTGGATGAATGGGTGAATGGATAAATGGATGGATAAAAAGACGGAGGGAAGGATTGATGGGTGGAAAGATGGATGGCCGATTATTTTAGTCTGACTTCCTTTCAAGAAGCTTAATAAGTTACTTTCCATAGACTCTAGGATCCATTAAAGGGAATGAATAGATAAGTGGATGAATGGGTAAATGGATAAATGGATCGATAAAAAGGTGGAGGGAAGGATTGATGGGTGGAAAGATTGATGGCCGAATGGAATGGATCGATGAAAGGATCGATGGATGGATAGGTAGACGGACAGAATGGATCGATGGAAGGTAAGATAACGGATAAATAGATGGATGAAAAGATGAATTGATCTGAGGAAAGATGGATGGATGTATTGATGGATAGATAGAGGATGGAGGGATTCATGAATAAGGAATTGATAGAAAAATGGATGGATGGAAGAAAGGACGGTTGAATGGATGGATTTATCGAGATGGACAGATGCATAAATTGGACTAGGCAAATCATGTATGTAGTACATACTATAACTTACTCACCATTTTGAAAGCCGTATTAGAAGTATGCACCTTTTTCACGGAACCAGGCTCTATTGTGTTGATTAATCTTTCAAAAAAAAAAAGAAAAGAAATTGCTCTTATGGTAAACATCTTTCACTCAAGATTGCCGTGTAACGTACGATTACTGCTGAAACATAAAAATGGATTTCTCTATGAAATTTGGTTGTATCATATTGCTTATCAATTTAAGCATGTACAAGTATGAGATTTTGTCAAATTTGATTCTGCGGTGACTTAAAGACTATAATTTCCACATCTCATGTCAAGAACTTAATAGCTATGTTGAATCGTAATAGAGAAAAGGTAAGAAAAAACTTCGATTCGGAGGCATCCGTCCCGCAAAGAAT
This sequence comes from Hydrozoanthus tunicans, assembly GCA_026413305.1. NCBI lineage: Eukaryota > Metazoa > Cnidaria > Anthozoa > Zoantharia > Hydrozoanthidae > Hydrozoanthus > Hydrozoanthus tunicans. The sequence goes on along the minus strand of JAOBAT010076487.1, from coordinate 6,549 downwards.
CTGTGCGGATGTCCGTAAGACCGCAAAGGATCTGTGAGATTGCCCGTAAGCCCGCGAGGAATCTCTGGTATTCCTCGAAAGCCCCGCAAAGATCCCTGAGATTACCCGTAAGCCCGCAAAAGATTTCTGGGAATGCCCGCAAGCCAGCAAAAGGTCTCCGACATTGCGCGTAAGCCCGCAAGGATCTCTGAGATTGCCCGTAAGGCCCTAAGGGATCTCTGAGATTGCCCGTAAGCCCCCAAGGGATCTCTGAGATTGCCCGTAAGCCCCCAAAGGATCTCCGAGATTGCCTGTAAGCCCCAGAAGGATTTCCGAGATTGCCTGTAAGTTCGCAAAGGATCTCCAAGATTGCCTGTAAGTTCGCAAAGGATTTCCGAGATTGCCCGTAAGTTCGCAAAGGGTTGCAGGAGACGCAAAAGTGTGTTTATTGCTTTTGTTGAAAGATCGGGACAGCTCTTGTAAGAACTTTTAAATAAAGTCATCCAATTCTTACTTGCAGAGAATGACGCCGTTTTTGAGACCTTCTTTGAACGAGTCATTAATCCTGTCTCCTGTCACCTCCTCAATCCAATCCCGCGCCTGTCTTTCCAATTCAGGATCATACCTCGACTCTCTCTTGATAGCAAAACAAACAATCATCTTTCACACATAAAGTACATTTTCACTAAAACAGCGAAGCAGCGCCCAGTTTTCGGTACTGTGCTTCGCATTTTTACATTTGACTTTTATTGACATTCGTATTATTGTTACTTTCAAACAACTATCCCCCCAGGGGGAGGTAAGAGGTAGATATATATCGAGACACAAAGCGTCTACGTTTTTTATATCTAATACTAGGCACCGACCCTGAGGGGGATATAGTTGTTGCTGTTTATTAAGACGTTTGGATGAAAAAGCACTTTATTTTCAAATATGCAACACAATGCAACCTTTTTTTTGTTTTTAGGACGCGTGCTTCCGGTTGTACTTTGCTAGTTTTGTTTCCGTTCTTCGCGTATTAAAAGAACTCTCGTAGGTTTACACCACGTTCTGAAAAAAATTTATTTTGTTCTCATCATTAAAACCGAAAAGCCAAGTTTTGCTTCCCTTTTTGTGTTTGCTGGAATAATTTTTTTTCAAAGCAAAATAATTCCTCGTCATTAGCTGACAGACCTACGCGACGCTATCGTGACTCCCACCTTTTAAAAAAATTAGTAATTATCTTGGTTACCGGAGCCAATCAGAGTTGGCGAAAATGGGTGTCAGCAAAACATGTTTTAACAGTTATTTGACTGACAGGAATCAAAATGTTGAAATTGACAACGTTAGATCGTCTAGTAAATCTGTAGTTTGTGTAATTTTTCTTCAGGAAAACATCTCCGGTCCACCACTCTTTTTAATTTGCTGTATATTTAGGATATTGGAAAATCGTGACGAGTCTAAAGCTTAACTCGAAAACCTTGCAGTTTGTTTTGGCCCTAGACATTTCCCTGCATAAAATTTCATTTCGTAAATACAAACAAAATAAAGCAACCACATAACAGACAAAAATTAGATAATTTAAGAAAATTTATGTAACAAGCGAAATTAGAATAAAGTACAATATTGAGTTATATCAAAAGTTTTGAAGTGTTGAGCTCCGTCACCATTTTTCAACAGACGCTGCTTAGGACCAGTTTTTTCTGTTTTTGTCTTAAGCGTGGAACTCTTTTTGTAATTACCATTGCTTTTGTACAACTACAAAAAGAAACCCGTTTGCAGCTTCGCAAATTGTATGCAAATTTCTTCTAGTTTTCATAACGCTCGTGGTTCCGACGCCAAAACAATCGCCAACCAGCTGACAGATCAAAACCCCAACATTTTTCATAATTTTTTGCTTCATAAAAATTTTAAAAACTTTATGCCTCAAGAGTTATAGTAACTCTGAGTTGTCAAGAGTAAATCTGGACAGCTTTTCTGAAGTTTTTTTTCTGAATAATTATTTAGCGTCACCAAGCACCATCACGGATTGTTTTAAACACTCTATTCGTTGGTTCAATAATGTTCAATTTTAGTATATTTTTGGGTCGATAAATTACACACTTGCTTGCTTTCTTAAAGAGACGAAAAAAATTTAGAATAATTTAAACGAAGACACTCTTAAAATTATTTGCAAAAGATTCTTTCTCCCAATTTAAATTAAACCACTTTTTGGAAACTAGCGTTCGAGGACTAGTTCTGATGTCAACGTAAACGTTCGTCTCTCATCAGTCATTCCTCATCTGTAGTTTTTTAGCTATCATTAAACGAATTAACATACATTGCAAATTCTAGCAACATACTTTGAATAAAAGTGCGTAAAAAAGCATATTTTCTAATACTAGTGCTGGAACAAATAACCTGATGATACTCTGTAAGCATTTATTGTGCGGAGACAATGTAAGCCAAATGAATTAATTTACCCATCAATGCAATGAAACCATGCAGTTTGGACATGTAGAATTTTAGAGAATAGATTGATGACCGGGTTACTTACTTTGGGGCTCAAAACCTTTCAATGTTCGTCTAAAAACTATATAGGAGAATGATATTATTTAGAGATAGTTGCTTTAATTGTGATTGACTTTGAATTTGCGTTTTAGTGAAACTAGAATAAAAGTCGTTGCGAGCCCGGGCCCTAACGAAAATAATTACATTTTTTCTCATCTCAATTTTTTCGCCGTCTGACTACGTCCAAATGAACTGAGCTACGTGTAGGCATGTTCTTCATCTTGCACTCTTGAACGAATGACAAGAGCCAAATGGTGGTTTAATGCATAGATATGAAACAAAACGAATAAGAAAGATTACATAGATTATCATAATTTGAGCTCAAACCTTTCTTATTAACTCAGCAGTAAGGCCATAACCTCTCGGACGCCTCGCCATTACAGGTTTTCTACGATTGACCGATTAGCTGGTTTGGTGAATGACACTTGGCTGTGCTGTATGGCTTAACAAATATCAACCAAACCGAACTGTATATAATGAAGGCGACAGGAACAAGTATCTGTTTGAATACATAATGACCACATTGTATTTAAGATTACTTTGTTCGTGTCAGTTACGTCCGTGTGACGTACAAGACGAAATACAAAAGACTTTTCTTTGGAAAACTCACAGCGTATTTGGTCCTTTTTTCTGCAGATCGCGAAGTAAGTGAAATGGTTAGCTGTGCATGTGTTCTGCCAGGAAACAATCTTTGTAAGAACGCCTTTACTTCTAATGGTTTTTGTTTGTTGGCTATCAGTTTTTCTTTCTCGTTCTGACACAACTGCATTATTTAAGTTTATTAAAGTAAAAACAATAGAAACACTTACCTTTTTAAAAGAAGGGTTTCTTCTTGAAAGTTTTAAATGCCTTAAAAGTCTACTGTACATACGTGAAATAACATAAAGTTCTTTAATATATTTTTGTCTACAATAAAAATTTCATTCTTCTGGTTGGTGCACTATCACTTAAAGTAGAAACTTCTACTCCTCAGACAAACAGAACTGAACGTTTTGTCTGACAAAAAGGTGTATAGAGAACGTAGCGATCTTGTAAATACAAGAATCGATTTTCTTGCTAAACACATTTATAAATTTAAAATATTATGGCCGGTTCAAAACATTGCATCAGCCTCGTCTCGAATTTACGATGGCTGGTTTGTTTGTCTGATTCATGACGGCACAGTACCACTGGGTCGTGGAAGTCCCGAATCTTGAGCCATTGCCCCGTCTGGTGCCATTGCACTGTAAGTGTTTATAAACGAAAAGGATATGCGGACGTGGTCTTTAAACTGGAACGTAAAATGACCAGCGGACTTTCTTGGACTTTCGAAGAGTAAAAAAAACTTCCAGGATTTTAACCCTCTCAGCCAGTATCAGTTCATCAATATCTAACTTCGATCTCCTTGTATAACAAGTCATATTGTAACGAAAACATGATACAAGTCCAAACGAAGTAAGATTTTGCAATAAAAAGGTAACCCAAAACCAACAAGTCGTCATTTGGCCAGTTCGTGTCGTGGGTCAGATAGAGCTGCAACATCTGCTCTTAAGCCCGCTCTGTTCCTGGCTCTGTGCTCTGTATGTTTCCAGGAACCTCATTCCACATCTTCTCTTTTCCTTTAGTTCATTTGTTTTTCTGGGTCGTCCTCTTAGGCGCTTTCCTTTAGAGCTTAGATTTCGGGTTGGCATCTGCCTCCATACAAAGAATATGATTACATGAGAGGTATAATTCCTATTGTAGAGAACTCACCACCACGAAATTGGTTGAAAGGACGCCACACCTTTCTATGTTACAGCAAAATCTTAGCTAAAAGAAGATTGCTGACACGAGGGTAAAATGTCTCAAGCTTCACAGCATGTACAAGCTTGCTCGCTCAAGTCAAACAAGCTTTCCATTTTGGCATGAGTGCCGCTTCAAAACAATATTGACATCTACTACTATATCCAATAAGAATAATATAAGTTTAATGATAAAGTTTTATAGAAAGCGTTTACATGTTATAACTACGGCCGTTACATTTAAAAACTATGACAAAACGCAAATCAAAAATCTCCGCCACCAATTTTAACCTTCCTGACAATTATTTGCAATTTCTTTAAAACATTAGCTATAAATCGCTTTTTTAAAAAAGTAAATATAAGTCTAACTATAATATTTCAGTCCTGCAACACAACTACATTAATAAAAAGGTAATTACTCTTAAAATTTTGCTTGAATTTCATACTTCTTTGAAGGATTATTTACGATCTTTGAATTAGACAGCACCGTTGGCACAAATTAGTATTTGGGTTGGTGATGAATCTGCCGCCCCAAGCCAAAGTTTTGACCTGACTGATTAGCCCCGCCCGCATACCCAGCTTGCAGTCCAATAACGCCATCGCCAGACCTCTTCTGCTGCTCTGTAAAGCTGCGTTTCTCCCCCTGGGATTCCTTCACTCCTAGCGAGGGTCCTCTGAACCCAATACTCTGGGCCTAAGGAAAGATAGCATAAATAAACTCACTCTCTCAACGACACAGATTACAGTAAATAAAAGTACTAAAGCATTCGGCTACCTACAGATGAGGCGTTATGTAGCTCAGTTGGTAGATTAGTGCGACATCCAATCGCCGAGATAAAGGGTGCTGATCGCTCATTCGTTTGAGAGCTGCAACAACAATAGCTAAAAGCTCTTCTTTTCACAGCCTCTCGATCTATAGCTACTAACTAGAGTTGCATCACTCCTAGGACCCACAAACGGGTATACCCAGTTTTCTTCTCGGACTCCTAGCTATAGACCTCTTCATGTTGTAATCAGATTATATCCGTAAGTCCTGGCAACTTCAATATGGTCTTCACGCCGGCTGAGTGCCACTATCCAAGGACATAACCACACCTCGAGGCACGTTTGCAAGTACCCTTTGGTTGACTTACTGGACGAGAACCATGGCAAATCTCACAATACAGACGTTTGTGGCCGGTCTGTAATCCCACATTCGACCAACGTGCCCTAACAAGCGTTTACAATTTCTCACCAACGTCACTTGTACGCACCGTAGTACCTCTTCCTTACTTATGAAGTTGTCCCACTTGGTGCTCAGGGTGAGCCGTAGAGGACGCTCTTGTATACTGTACATAGTTGCTTGTCTTCGTGCTGGTATAGAGTCAGCATACTAATGACATTGCAACTTTTCAGTGACACGCCAGAGAGTTTGCAGTCACCTTGACCTTCAATAAAGACGGGCCTGCGTATCATCACCGTTAAAACTGAGTGTATGATTTCTTCATATATGGTATACCATGTTAGCTAGCTAATGTCTTGTAATGTCACTCGCTTCAATTATCTTGGCAGCTACGTTAGCAGTGATTGCTCTATGATGGAAGAGCACGCATCCCGTATTCCCACGCTTTGGGAACTGGAGTGCTCAACTCGAGTGTTCACACGGTTTCTTCCAAAACTGCTGTGCACAACCAGTGCTTAAAGACTCTTCTTGTAACAGAAGTGCACTTGCAGCAACAGGGATGCCAAAAACTGTTCTCATTATTTACTATAGTAGAGGTCGGTTTACGATGGTAAACTTTACTTAGTGACCCAAGTCTTTATTGGGTAGCATTGAGTTAACTGGCACTGGTCAAAGTCATTTTAATTGACATTCTCACTTAGGTTCTTTCCTTTCTAGACACTATGGCGGAAACTACAACTCTAGCCTTTTGCAATCAAACCCCACCCGTCTTCCAAAGATAGAAAAATCTCACTCTCACCTTTCTTCCCAAAGCATGAATACCGGTTACAACCTGAAAGAAAAGGTAAAGAATTTGAATGCGGCTTAAAAACTGTAAAGAGGAGTCGATCGGCTGAACGTTTTAAGATTGGTTTCAGTCCCCGGCCTGTTTAGTAAAAAATGATGTGTTACAAGTGTTACAAGTGTAACGGCGCCGCCGGCTAAAGTAGTGTATTATAATTCATTAAATGTTAACTCTGATTTTCGGTGAATAACCAAATTTCCAGCGTTCTGATTGGCTGAACTCAGGTCAATAAGCTACCGTACAGACTTTTTTGAGTTACGGACCTCAAAAGTCAA
>JAOBAT010076476.1:0-20487 GCA_026413305.1 Hydrozoanthus tunicans | reverse complement strand
TGCTGTCCTCCAACCAGACTTAAACAAACAAACTACTAGCCATCCAATTTTTCTTTTCCCAATGGGAATAACTTAGATATTGGCACTAAAACATTGCTAGCTTGAGTATCTTTGTTAATATTTCTTCAATTGTGCATTATTCAAAGGGAGTGTAACTTGATTGTTGCTGTGTAGACATTAAATTTTATGCGCTGAAAGTCACTTTGGTTAACAACTAGCCAAAGTCCCCTGTACTTAAACTGATACTTTCAGCGTATTCAATCACAGACTAGGACTGATAAAACTCAACCATCGCCATCAAATGTTTGTCCCATCCCGATGAACAATCGCCGTCTGGCCATGGTCTACATCGTTGCAGTCTAGGAGGTGTCATGTAGAAAACAGCGCTTTTTACATGCAACGTTTCAAGTTTTAGAAAGTTTGCAAGTTTGGCAGATTAAAACGAGTATATTTGTGAAACGAGTGACACATCTTTGGTCTGCCTAATCTTACTTGATTATCTTCACTTGAAATACAAAGTGTCTTGAAACTACTGTGTTTCTTATTATGTAAACCTACAGTCTGAGGGCTGCGCGAGGCATTCTTACCTGTATTAAAAACATCTTTGTCAGTGAAACTGGATACAGCTAGGCGAGAGCCCCGATATAATGAGGTGCCAGGGGGCCGGGCGTTTTACTTCGTAACATCGGGGCTCAGTTATTAACACATCACAGTTATAACGAAGTGCAAACGGGAAATTTACTTCGAGTATCGGGGGTTCGTTTTAAACATAACCAAGATATTAACAAAGTTGCTGAAACAAAAGCAAAAACTGCGTTATAACGGGATGCAAAAAGAAAGTAAAAATAAAGTTCGATCAACTCGCAAGTTATCACTTGCATTTTGTTTCTTGCCGTGTTACACAGCCACAAACACAGAAAATCTAGCTCGAAGTTTCTGTTAAACACTCCACACTAGATTCAGGACTAAACGGCCAAAAATCACTACAGCCATGCAACTCAACATTTATTCTTAAATTGAAAGAAGTTGCTGCGCTAGTTTTCCCGTCTTTGTTTTTCGAAATTTATTCCTAGAAAAATTCCATCGAACTTAAGCACTCATCTTTCCTTTCTGCTTTCATTTGGCTGTACTCAAAAAGTCTCGTTGCTTTCGCACATTCTTTATGCCTTCTGCCTGCATCGTTATTGAATCGAATGGTTAATTAAGCGAAAATATGACATGTGAACGGCAGCTGCTTATGATTACTAAAAACAGCCTCGTATTTAGATGTCTAGTTAGAACGAATAACTTCTGGTATGCCGAGACCATTAGAGTTATTCGTTGTAAAAGGTTGAATTTGCCCTTGGAACCCGAAGTTTCCCTCGTTTAATGTAACAGGGTTCTTGTTGTTTCGGAGCTCGTCATAGTCGGGTTGTTAGCTATACAATTGGTGTCGTTTTTGCAGGGCCTGAATTTTCACTTCGTTTAACATGGACCTCGTAAAAACAGGGCTCACGTACTGCTCTATCATCGGTGCTATGATGCCGTGATAACAGCGTCCATATACAAATAAACTTGACAATGGAAGCAGCAGGTTACAGATCAATGCATTTTTAATACTACTGGCCTACAGAGTCCTGCCCGCCCGCGCGACAGTGGTTGTGAATATAGAACTGTCATTACGATCTAATTCAGAAAGGCTGGTTTGTTTTTGCTGTGTAATTAACAAGATATCTACTGAATTGGAGTAGGAATGCAGTGAATTGAATCATACAAAGTATCATTTTGAGACAAACAATAATATTTCGATAAGATTTCTTTCAACGAAAAGGCAGTTTAGTGAGTTTAAGCACAATTTTCCTTTTTGAAAAGGGAACGACAACCACAGGAATGGCATATGTATCTTGGCCATAAACTATTACGATTCAACTCAACATAGACAGCAATTGATAAAAAAAACTAGAGAATTGAAATAAAGTTATTTTAACGGACAAAATCACAGTTTTACAGTTGTGATACAACAAGAGTAATGCAGCTGCGCATAAATTGTAGTCAGTGAAGAGGATGAATATATTGCGACATCGGGAGAAAATCTTTTATGAGATCATTACTCCCGCAATGTTTTGAAGAGAGAAACCAATTTTGGTTTAGAAGCAGACAGATGTTTTATAATTAGCCAAGATTTTATCATCCACTTCCTATTTAAGAGCAATTAGCATTTCAGTTTGAACAAAAATGAATTGAGTTCTGAAGAATTTTGCTTTGGCTAATTATAAAAAGAAGATTTCTTGTTCCACGGGTTATTAGACACGAGTTGATAATTCCTGGAACATGAAAAGGATTTGTTGATCGGTTTGTTTTCGAAATCTCTGCTTCTTTCAATAGCAATCTGATGAATCATTATATTTTTTGTCAGTTTAAAATCTTATATTTGGAAATTATAAGGAGTTGATTATTTTTATCAAAGATGTTTGCAAAACAACAAAGAATATATGGAAAGAATCACAGTCGGCTCTGGAGGTTTTCTTAAGGCTCAACAGAGGTCCAAAACCTCAAAGACAAACAAGTTCTTCTTCCATTTTCACTCATTATTGTACTTCTCAAAAGGGTTTCCTTTGTGAAACGTAAAGAAGATAGGATAAAACTGAGATTAATTCAAATTAAAAATTTGTTTATGGGTTTTCTTCCTTTCATCTGGAACGGAGTATGATGAAGTGCCGAACCTTACTAACATGCACAAGCAGGTGTCCTGTTTAACCGCTCCCCCTTCAAGCAGTATAAAGGCACTAATCATATCGGCACAGCCCTTGCTGTAATCTCACTGATATCTAACACAGAATCATCTTTTCTAACCGTGTAATTCTATGTTTTCTAGAACTGATAGTAGGCCGTGCACGTGACAATTCCTTAAAACTCGGATCAAACGGACTCAAAGTTGAATAAAGTCTTATTCCCAAACACTTACTCCTTAAATTCTCAAACCAATCAAAGTTTCAGTTTGAATATTATCCTATTATGAATACCGCGATAACAAGAAGATATCAAAAACGTTTTCAAAAAAATTATCATAACCCAACTCAGCTGAACTGCAAGGAGCAGCTGATTGTCATTTCGAAATAAAATGTAGTTTGGACTAAAAACCCGATAGTAAAGAAGAGATGCATTCCTTTGTCGAACATCTGTTTACCTTAATTGTATTTTATACTTAGTTTTTTGAACCAACAGGACTTTCAATATTTCTTTTTATCATTTTACTCCATCAATTGACCTGTAAATACTACAGAGCCGATATATTCTTCTTTATCAATTTTCATCCGATACAACAAACTATCTCTCGATCAGCGGCCAAGTATTGCAGAAACTTGTAATTGACTTCAAAAAGAAGGTCGTTAATCAACTGAAACAAATTCGAACCAAATTTCGAGAGGTCCAAGAGCCACGCAACTCATCAGTTTTTCAAGTTTTCTAGTTTTCTGTAAGTTTTCAGTTGCTTGTCTTGAAATTAAGAGATGAGTATCAATTGTCCAAATAATTATAAATACGCTCTAGACACCGCTAACATCCCCAAAACACCGTCCTAAGAAACTTCGATCGATAAAAACTCATGAAAGGATAGTCCGACTTCTTAGTAAGTATCTAAACTTTAACTTATACTTAACTCCTTAAGTTCCCGCATTTTGCGGGTGACTCGCGTTTAACAAAAAAAAATCTTCCGAACTTTTGAAAGCAGAGCGCCGGATTTTAACACAATTGCAATGAAGAAAGGTGATGTTAAGGATTTGTACGTTATGGTGTCGTTGGTGCACTATTGGCAGTCTAGTGGTGTACAAATCAAAAGATTGGTGTCTCTGTGACTGACTGACCTATTGTTAGAAGCTTGTTGATTATCTTTCTGGGGTCCTGCTGTCAGCGGGTAAAAACAACTCACTAGTGAGGTGAGACAGTATGACTGAATGAGAAACTGGATTTATTTAGGCTCTACCCAAGGCAAACTCGGGCAAATATGAACCAAGTATCTGTATGTGATGAATAAAAGCTGAAAATACGATGTTTATTACAACTGCTAAAGCCTTACTGCGTGTTTGCCATAGATTTGTTAGCGTTGCATATGCTCTGACAAGCAAAGGTGAGTGGGTTCATATTTGTTTATATTGTATACTAGACAAGAACGCAATCGCCGCTAAGTCAAGTTTTTTTTGCGTACCTTGTACCTCAATTGAGATTCGTGCTCTTTAAATTCGAAGGCCGCGGTTTTTATTATAAAGTTATAATTGCGCATAAAATAGGTTTTAAAGAGAGAACTTGCAAAAGCCGGAGGCAAAGAAACACGTCAGTTCGTAAGTCTTCTCGGGCACTTTCATAAGTAATCGTGAAGAGTTTACAACACGACTATTACAACAAGTAAATACTGATTTGTGAACATTTTTGTTTAGTTTGTAAGAAAGCTTTTGGCCATGACGGCATTAATACCACAAATACACAGATGTCTTGTTGATAGCGGTCCGTCAGAACTGATTTATCGATATCAATTCCGACTGAAAAAACACACTGAGAACACGTTGGCGTTGTTGTCCGCAAATGCTAATTACGATTCGCCTTGTAATGTTGGAAAGAGTATTACATTCTTTACTCCCGTCATTATTGTTTACTGGGCCTTTTTTTTCCTTTCTGTTAGGCCAAAATTAATCATAAATGTTATTTACTGTTTTATACTATCTTATAGGAATACTCCAGACAATATTTTCATTCACCAAAGCAAGGGCAAAAACTCATGGCGGAGACCGGCTGCCATTCTCGTGCCGCACCTACATCCTTGCAATACTTTTTCAACCGTCTTCGACTTACATGTATTAAGTATAGTCCTTAGTGTCGCTCATTTACCCAACCTCCCCCCACACCTCCCCTACACACACTTGGTTCATACTTAATTGTGGGGCTAGTTTGGGGACACACAAAAGGAAAGAATGCCAAAAAACTTTCACTCGGACAAGCTTCAGAAAATTATATAATCATTTGAGAAATCAGCGTTAGATAGTTCAAGTGCATTTTTTTCTATCTACATCATAGTGTAATTAATTCTCAAAGTTGAGCAACAAACAAACAACGTGTATTTACCATAACGGCACAATGAGGGGCCGTGGAGCTGGGGGGGGGGCAACCGGGGCAATTGCCCCCCCCCCTTCTCACTTTTTTCTCTGACTTTAATCAATGGTAAGAGGGTGTCCGCGGCGCTTTTTCTGGTTTGTTTGAAATCTCACGTTAAGTGCATTGCCAAAGAAATTAGGAGAAGCATAGGAGTTTTTATTAATTTTTTCCGAATCTAGTAATTACGTTGACTTCCGACCCTTACCATGCTTTACTATGCTCTAACTTATCCCTTTGTTATTTATGAACTGATTGTATTGGGAATTGTTCGTATAATTACGCCTAATCAACTTATTAATGGAAAAAAAGACTGTTTGCCTTGTTACTTTCTCGAAACTTGATCAGCATTCCAGTCTTAACTTCTACTCAAGAATTACTAAACTGCATAATTGTAAAAATGCTCGTAGCTGTAAACTTACGTTCGATTACCATAAACAGTTATTGCCGTCTACTTCTTTATTCATGTTAGTGAGTTACATAGTCGCACCACAAGGTCTGCAGCCAGACAGCAGTCATGTTGCCTTCCCAGAGCACGCGCAGTAGCTAGTTATGGTAAACTTAATATGAGATTTCAAGGTCTAAAAGCTTTGAATTCAATTGAAGGACATTTTGAACGTGTTTCTTCAGGGAATTCGAAAAAGGAACTAAGGAACGTTTATACACCAAGCCAACTTGCTCTTTGAAAAATACGCCTTTCATCAATTTTGTTATTTTTGCTATTTTTTCTTTTTTTCTTAGATTATTGCATATGTTGTTTTTGTGTACTTGAGTTTGTTGTTACCCCCAAGCAATGTTACATTTTAGTACCTACACCATAACTGATTGTTCAATTATATTTCTTTCGCTCCCTGACACTTTTGGTACGTATGGTACAAATAAAAAGATGTAAATAAATAGATTCCGCCCAGGAATTTCGACTGGGTTCGTGCATGCCAGTGGGCTTCAGCATGAAAGACATGAAAGACTGTAACCTATCAACGTGTGAACCCATATTTCTTGGTTGCAGTCGTCCCTAAAAGAGGTTCCGGCATTTGTGCCACTGATACGATAAGGAAAACAATAGGTATGTAAATCAGATCATCGTTGAGGTTGCACTTATAACGTGAGACCATTTTGTTAGTATTAACGCTTGGAAGTTTTACTGAAGAGATAGCGCGCCCTTTTGACAGAGCCGGTAAATTCTTAATCAACATATTAGCAGATCTCGAGGTTTTATGATGGATCTCAAATACTGATTTTCCAAATAGCTTAAGCAAAACGGGCATGTCCTTAACACCTGTCTGCGTGAACACAAGTACTTAATGACCCGAAAGATACGGGGGAATATATGAAGACAAATACCAGGAAAAGGGTCTCGTGAAACTAACAGAAATCGAATAATTCAAAGAGCAAATCCAACTACTTCGAGCTTGCCTTTGTCAATGGATTAGATCAATTAAAGGTTGAATTCGAAATTAAGCAATACTTTGGAAGATACTAACTTTAAAAATAAAGACAAAAAAAACATCCCAAAACAGCACTGATAATACGGGCCTGCGCAAAAGCCGAAAATTGGTGGTTTTTTCTGTGACAAAAACTTTGCTGACGGCATTTTCTGTGAGCACTTTGTTTTCGCTCGATTCAATCTCTCAAGGCTATATCATTTGAACCTAGTTTGAAGTGCTATCCTACAATGTGAGTGGTCAGTGAAACAAAAAAATAAAAAATCAAACGTAGCGTAAAATTATAGCGAAACTAAAGCCAATTTAGCTTTTTGATTACGTTCCAGTCGAGCCTTGAAAGTCTTAACTCAAATTAAAGAGCAAATTTGAGTTGCCAAGCATTTTGCAGGTTTGTTATAAGTATAGCCTATGTAATGGCATTTCCGAATTGCCAGCGTTGAGTCTTATGGGGATTTTAAATGTTACACGCGCAAAAACACTCAATCGGCTAGATTTTGCCAAACGATTGAAGGACCCCTTTTCCTGTTAACGCCCTAGATATTTATCATGCATTCCGTGCAACATTTTTCAACAAAGCACTGCATTTCAAGAGCAATATAAAGCTTTTAAACCCGAATCAAGATTTTTCACACACATTTTTATCACACAATCAGTTCAATTTAAAAACTGTCACTATGGCAATGTTTAATGTCCAGCACTACAAAAGCTCGTGTGCATGGAAGCTAAATTGCTGTGTGGGTCCCGGGGTAAGGGTATACGGGATATTGTACGATACTACAGTACCTGATAGCAGTTCACTTGTATCGCACACAATGCGTGCCTAGCAGCATGATACTGACGAGAGAAACCTCTTCAAAATCAAACAAATACTGCAAAGGTTAACCGCAAGAATAAGAGTGCTAAAGCAGATTTTTCAACGGAATCATACGAACACGCAATGCTTCAAAAATACTCAAAAGATGTCTCGAAGAAGCTCGAGTCTTATTATTATCGACGTACGAAAAACTGACTTCTTTTGTTTCACCTCGCTGAGGAGGACGTTTGGAAATGTGCAGAGCTTGTAAATATTTACAAAACACAGCAGGCTGTTTACTTGTACTATTAGTAGCGAACCAGAATTCATGGTTCAACCTTGTTGTTGTGAAGCTCAAACATTTGAAGATTCTTGTACGGGTAAACAGGTTTTAAAGTTAAATGCGACGACGTCAAAAAACAAACTGAGCTTAACAATAGCAAAATTAACCCTATCCGCCCCAGCCAATTTATCGGTATCAAAACAGGCCATTCTGTAATAAGAAAATGGAAATTGGTCAAACAAAATTAGCGAAGATGAGAAAAATTCTCCTAAACTGGTAACAAGAAAAATATTACTTCTAGTTGCATGGGAGAACTTAACAATATGCCATTTTGCCCATACTTGGGGGCTGAAATGGTTAAGGCAGTCTTGAAATCTTAGTAACTTTAGTTCTTAGGTCTATAGCAAACTCAAGAATTTAGGTTTGACATTAACAAAGTCGTTCCAAACAAAAACAACTAGAAAAATATTTCATCCTAGAACAAAATCATACTTAGAAAAATATCGCATCCTTGAACAAAAACATAACTAGAAAAAGATCTCATCCTTGAACAAAAACTTAACTAGAAAAATACCGCATCCTTGAACAAAAACAACAAGAAAAAGATCACATCCTTAAACAAAAACATAACTAGAAAAATATCGCATCCTTGAACAAAAACATAACTAGAAAAAGATCTCATCCTTAAACAAAAACATAACTAGAAAAAGATTTCATCCTTGAACAAAATCATAACTAGAAAAATATCGCATCCTTGAAAAAAACATAACTAGAAAAATATCTCATCCTTGAACAAGTGAGTACCATTTTATTGTTTTTGGCAATCTTAATATCTGCTATTGATGCTTTGTTTAAGACTAAATACAATAACAAAGTCGTTGATAATGAAAGAATAGTGATAAGGAACGTAAACGGTGTGTTAGAAAGCATTTTGCCGGTTCACGTGGTGGTTCGGAAGAAAAGCAGATAGCAGAGTTCTATGTTGAGTTCATTGTGTTTCCACGTTCATGCAGCTAGTTTACAACAACAAAATCCTTTAGTTTTCAAATATTTTATCAGGTATGTTTAAGTTCATCATGTCGATGCAAATCTTTATACATGAAAATGCTTAACACGGAAAAAATACTTAGTTCGATGGCTTCTTTTTACCAAATTGCATTTCAGTCAGTCAGATATTTTAGACACAAATTCAGATTGTTTTGTGTGCTAAACCAAAGATAGATAGTCACCCAATTAACTAGTTGTGGGTTTCAATTTGTCTAAATCTGGAAAACTAACCCGGCAAACAATTGTGCAGGGAGACTGAAAACCAGCGGGAATGTTCGTTGAGTTTATACTGAGTATTTGCGGGTTTTTCTTATTATATTCAAATATTTGCACAGTGTTATTATTCCACAAGCGCGCGAAGCGGCGAACTAGAAGTTTAAAAAGAGAAGATTTTATGTCAAAACAGCTTTGAAAAACAAAACTAAACTAAAACAACACATTTTGTTAATTCGGTAACAGTTTCTAGGTTTATATCGATTAATCTGGTGGTATAACTAGTAATGTGGTCATGTTTTTCGACTGGAATGGTTTAAGGTTGTTTAAGCTTGTTGTTACGATACCCCGTGGCAAGGTTTGAAAACGTATGAATAATGAACAACTTAATTTTGTTTGACATCAAAGTGTTTTATAGATCTGCTCGTCGCAGCTTGATTTACTTGGAGCGCAACAGAAGGCATTATCAGTCGCTAAATCTACCAATAGACCAACAATGTTTTCATTCAACAGAAAATGGTTTAAGAACCGAGCAATGAAAGCTACTGAAAGCCCTCCGGCCAGAGTATTCCAATATGAAATGAAAGGAGAGAAGAAGAGAAGGGTTGTTTTCAACGTGAGTGGACGAATGTTCGAAACCTGGGAGGGTAACCTAGCGAAATACCCCAACACTCTACTTGGGAGCGATGAGAAGGAGCTCTACTACAACCCGAACAAAAAGGAATATTTCTTTGACCGGGATCCGAACTTGTTTCGCTTCATTCTTAATTACTACCGGTAAGTAGAAGTTACGATAGTGTTTACATTCCTCATGCTGTAATCGTAATTAAACGTCTGTGGTGGATTAATTACGGTTGGTTTGTGTGGGAAACTGCCTGGCGTTCCCACAACTAACTGACACATTGACAAATACATTCTAAGTCTAACACAAAGCAATTAGATCAACGTGCATGGTGAAGATTATACGACAGAGACACTTCAAATAAAGATTTAATGTAGCAATCCCCGGCTACATCAAAAAAGTGTGATAGTTTTTAAATACCAACTGAGTCGATCGAAGAAGCTTGGGCAAGCATTCTTAAGGACGGACAGATGCAAAAGCTTCTAACCTGAGAGGAGGAGGAGAAGAAAGACACTTGACTTACAGCAATTAATTTTAAAGAGCTATAAAGAAATTGTCCGGCGAATTCTTTTTTAGTTTTAGGAGAAGCTCGAGTTAAGGCAATGAGAGGGCAAATGAAAGAACGAACGAATCATGACCACAATGATATGAAATGTGCCTAGAGGCAAGTTGTAGCTAGGGGAAAGAAAGTATTACTACACGAAATGTTTAGAACGTAAACTAACAGACAGTTTAAATAATTGTACTAGCATGCTAAACTCGTAGAGATCATTAGAGATTCAACCACCAAAACTAGCAAGGCTAATCTGGGTAAACAAGCGCCACCAACACGTTATGAAAATCCAATCGTTAGTTTACGAAGTTCTTAATGATGTTTAACAGAGAATCGAGTGAATGGTACATTTACACCTGAGGCTGAGCGTATACTATACAGGTACTTCGCACCTACCTTGAGTGATTAATTCCAAGAAAAAAGATATTTCACCTCGAGGTTCTACTCGCAAAATTTCGAAGCCGAAACTGAGCAAAGCCTTATTTTCAAATGCTGTTTCACAAGTATAACTGCCTACGAAATGTCTCCGGCTTTCTCTTGTGAGAGCATCTGATATTTCAAGAGCTGCTTGTCTCTGCACCGATAAATAAAACATAATTTTAGTGATGAAAAACGTGTATAAACAAAATGTTAAAAGAAGGTGGGCATTTTGAAAGCAGGGATTTTTATCTAAACTTTTCTTCAAACAACGAAATCAGATTGGTTTGCCTCAGTGGCCTGCAGCACAATCTTCTGGAAATGACTTTCGAGTTTTAAGTTTCAGAAGCACAACAAAACTACTAACGTCACCCAGCTGATGAAACATTTATGTGTGCATAATCTTGACACGTTGGTGAGATAAAACAACGTTTACTTGAACAAAGTTGATGCTAATCAAGCAAACATGAACCAACATTAAAACGATTAGATATTCTAAGACTTAGGTAGTGAAGACTACGATTTGAAATGGTTTATCATTAATATACTTTTTACCATACTGGCTCATTTATTCATTTAGCGTGCATGTAAACCGAGATGTGCTTTTGAATAGCCAAAGTCTTTAAGATATCTTAAACTAGATTTTGCCAAAACAAAACGAAACAAAAGCCATCGTGCAAGTAGCAATTCGTTTGTTGTAGAGACAAAAAGTTACAAGTTTTAGAAAAGAAAAGTCATTTCTTCATGCTCAACAACACAAGTAAATACACTTTCGAATTTGTTTTTTAAGATTAATTCTATTTTGTAAACATGTAAACATATTCTATGAATATAAAGTATTCCCAAAAAATTCAACAGAACACAAGGTTTGCTATGCCAACTAAGAACAGCATTTTAGAAAACAGCAAAGTATTGATACAATAAAATAATAATTCCAAAGTGCGCTTTTGATTGGAAGATGCTTTCGCTTGCCTAGCAACAAACCTAGGTGTTTGTCTCCCAGCACTACATACCATGCTTGTCTCATGACTGGTTTAGTTTTCAGCCTTGTGTAGTGTAAAGTTTTGTATTATTCTGGTTTCAGGTAACTTTGAATATTCATTGTAAGAAAAACATGAAACTGTGTGGTGAACCCTAACAGCTGAAGATAATCTGCCGGTCCGCAATTACTACACATTATTATAAGCCCAAACTTTTAATCTGTTTAGAGGTTAAATGTAAAGTTTACATTTGTGTATATTCACTTTCTATTCAACTTGTGGTACAATTAAGGTTCATTGGTTGATTAGGGGCTTACCAAAAGCCCGTCTCTTTGTTAAAAATTTGTACTGTATTATTTCAGGGAACCATAGTAAAGGATAAAGCGCTTTAAAACTACGCATAAAGATGGCTGATGTTTAAATCAGATATACCACGTAGACAGCTGGCTAAAATTGCCTAACAAATCTGTTTTAGAACTAAAGCTACCGACAAAAGACGTTTATTAAGATTATTGTGATACAATTAAGGTTCATTGGTTGATTAGGGGCTTATCAAAAGCCCGTCTCTTTGTTAAAAATTATACAGTGATACCATAGACATAACAATTGAATTACAATAGAACATCTCATCACATTACTAAAGAATGCGATATTTTCATTGCAATATCTGGTGTGGCATTTCCGAAGAATGTCTTACTCAGCATACACAATCGCTAGTAATCATGATCAGTGTCGGTAAAGTTTATCTACAACCTAAAATATAAATCACTAGTGCGATACCGCCGGATACGAAAACCCAAACCTCTTAGTGGCCAAAAGGGAACGTATACCCACCTGCTGAGTCGCCAACTCTTGGGTTGAGGTCTTATCATTATTTATATGCCCAAATTAAAAATCGGACTACTTTATTTCATATTTACATGTTTCCCGTAGTTATCCAACGCACTCTTCCCAGCCTTCCGGTCCGCACCATTAAGTTACAATGTTATTAGTGTCAATTTGCCAGACTACACTGCAAGGTAAAAATTTTTATCTACACTTCTGTAAACGGACCACGAGTATCTGGAGCGCCCTAGAGTGACTCTACCCGTGCTATCACTGTACCCAGTCCCTGCTGGTTCCATGCCGAAGAAATATCTATTTCTGTCTAATTCGCTCATTCCATTCACTCAATTGCCAGAAATAACATTTTACATTGGTCGACCGGTCGACCGGTTTTCGATGATGTACTGTCGTCGGAAATTATCTTCGGTTGAGCTTCGACTAACTTGGGACATCTCGGAGACAACCGAAGACAGTTCTCGAACGCATACAATGATTTGTCAGTCACATCTTTTGGTGATTAGTTAATATTAGTGGCCCATTTTAGATTTGAGATCAGTACGTTATTCGTGTCTTATTTTGAGCTCGTTACCTGACTCGCAGCACTCAAACTTACCATGGTATCTCCTAGTTATAGTTGATTTAACAATTTCGCTGTTTTTTAATTGTTCACGTAGGTTTGGAAGGCTACACTTTTCCGTGGATTATTGTGCGGATGATTTCAAGGATGAACTGTCGTTTTTTGGTATTTCTGTGAATGCAGTCGATTCCTGCTGCTGGGACGACTACAGACAGCCAACCAGGGTCCGCATTGACAAAGTTTTCAATATGGAGGACTCTGTCGAGAAATACACCCATTCTGAGAACGCGTGGCAGTGGAGGAAAAAAGTTTGGGACATATTTGAGTATCCAGAGCGCTCGATGCCGGGTTTGGCCTGGTACTATTTCTCTGGACTTGTGATAGTGTTGAGTATTGTTTGCACTGTTGCCGAGACTGTACCTCCGCCTTGTGAAGAGCAGTTTGTCTGTAGCGAGCACGTGACGTGTTCACAACACTACGGTAATTGGTCAAGTGTTAAATCACGTGGCCTAGAAAGTAAAGAATGCAAAAACTTCAAAACGTACTTGAAACAGAACAAACACATCTACTTTGTCCTAGAGGCGGCGTCTGTAGCTTGTTTTTCCTCCGAGTACGCAGGACGCCTTCTGACGGCTCCAAACGTTTTGGGATTTGTCAAGAGCTTCATGGCGCTAGTTGATCTCTTCTCAGTGCTTCCCTTCTACGTAACGTTAATTCTTGAACATGCGTTCCTATACGACGCGTCCAGTCTGAACGCGTTGGTCCTTCTTCGCATTCTACGCATTTTCCGTGTTTTGAAATTTTCCCGTCATTCGTCACGCTTACGCAGTTTGTTGACCGCCATTCGGCGCTCGGCCAGTGAACTGGGCTTCATTGTCTTCAGCTTCAGTTTAGGAGTAGTCCTAGTGTCGAGTTTGCTTTATTTCATAGAGATGGATACTAACATAAAATTTGACAGCATACCAGCGACGATGTGGTACTCTATAGTTACCATGACAACGACCGGGTAAGTAAAACCTAAAGAGCTAAAACAATTCTGTTCACAACATAATAAATGTAACTAGATGTAGTATGCCCAATGCCTCTAAATTTGGTATTTTCCTATATTTACATACTGAGATGTGCGCACTGAATAGTCATTCAAACTCAACTATTACCCAATCAGAGACGCTGAGTAAAATCGTTCTTCTAATTGGAAACCGCGGTCGACGTCAGTGGAGTATTGCGTCTAAAGCCTTGGAAAGTGCATAAGTGAATGAGAAGTAACAAACCCTTTCAGTACAAGTTGAACTGGTAAATTCTCCCAACTAGAGCCCGCACTTGTCGTTGAACAAGTTTGGGAGAATTTTACTTTTTATCTTCAGAATTTCATTTTAATTGTTTGATCAGCTATTATTTCCTCATTATACCAAAGGTCATGTTTTGGGATGTTAATAACTGACTTTGACTGAAAGGGTTGTTTACTGAAACAATATCTAACAAGATCGCTCGAAAACGCTCAAAAACTCGTTCCAGCGCTTTCCTTAACGTATTCTCATTTACAAACTGTTCCTGAGCAAGTGCAGGGTCTATTTTCCGCAGCGTGTCCCAAACTTCGCAGTGCAGCTTGAAAGCCCTGACAACTCTCTTTAACTGCCAAGTATAGGCACGTTCTAAGGAAATGCGTCACTCATTAAGTTCAATTTCTTGGTGCAAGCTCGATGGAAGGTACGAAGACATTCCGTTAGAGTGATCACTGTAATGTTTACCCACACTATTACGTCACTTATGTCTATTGTCGTTCGTGAAAACAAGCGACAGAGAAACTGGTTTTGTTTTTCTTTGGAGCACTAGTATTTGGTAGAAAGTGATAGTTTCTCTTCAGCGTAGCTTTTAGCTCGTTAAATGCGTTACTTTGTAGTAGTAGCAAAACAAAAACATAGATTTAATA
The DNA here is from genome assembly GCA_026413305.1 of Hydrozoanthus tunicans. Lineage (NCBI taxonomy): Eukaryota > Metazoa > Cnidaria > Anthozoa > Zoantharia > Hydrozoanthidae > Hydrozoanthus > Hydrozoanthus tunicans. Next base: position 5,681 of record JAOBAT010076476.1, on the reverse strand, counting down.
AAGCTTTTAAAGATCTGCGCTGGCCCTAAAAACTCAATTGCAAATAATACAGAACTTGGTGAGATTCCTAATATTTAGGACAATTCCTAAAAGGTAACTAGGGGAAGGGAACTTCCAATAGAATTTCTTTTACACCATTAGATCTGTTCTGATTCTAAACTATAGGTACGGCGATCTGGTACCGATTACCCCCTTGGGACAGCTTGTTGGTAGCGTCGGTTGTATCATCGGAGTCCTCATGATTGCTCTACCAGTGCCAATTATACAGAAAAAGGTAAAGTGTCCTCCCCTGCCCTCCCCTCTAGTTTGTTATAACAAAACACAATTACTGTCCATCTCCCCCTGGGATAGCTTGCTTTCATTGTTGAGTGTATTATCAAAGTTCTCATGATTGCTCTTCTGATGCAAGTTGTAAAAAAATTGTCTAAGTATTTACCCTTCTCCTTCCCTATATTTTGCCGAGACCAGTTTATAGCCAGTGTAGTTAGAGTGCTCGTGATTTAAACAAAACATGTGATGTAACCACACTTTCTTTCCTCCCTCATTCTTCTTATAGAAGTTTCATTTACAAGTTGCAATATTGATGACTTTCCTCTTGGGACAGCTTTTACTTGTCAAATCATTTATGCAGAGTTCCAATTTTTCTCCAACAAAGTTTAGTTGTTTGCTCTTGTTTTTTCTTTGCATTTGGTACTTTTCGTTCGACTGGTATTAAAAATTTTAATTTTTTTATACAATTTGAGGGTCTGAACTAGGGGCGAATATGCAAATAGATAGAGAATATCTTCTTTTTCAAACTGTTACAAAGCAAAACAAACTTTAAACTTTTGTTAAGCTATGTGATATTTGAACCCATGCCCCCATGCTCAGGTCTTTTAAGTTAAAACTTGTTACAACAATAACAGCAAACGAACTATGATGACAACAATGATGGTGAAAGAGTAACATGTTTGATGGCCTTAGAATTTTATTCAATTGTTCCACAATGCAAGCCGTCGAGGACCGCGGAGTTCCGACTGCTGAATGCTAACCCTCTTCTAGCAATGTGCCACTTTTTCAACACCAGCATTAAGCCGCCGAAACCTCGCGGCCCTCAACGACTCATATCGTGAGACAATTGAATATTTTCACTACGTACCCTCATCGGCGATGAATAATATCTTTCAACAAGGTTATTTCCAGATACTAGTTTTTGAGATCCTCGATTCCTTAAGGAAAGACGGGAGACTTTTAATGCTGTTTTTCATCGCGGCTGCAAAGATACTCAAACCGCGCTTTTGGCAAAACATTTTACGTATTCTGAAAGGTAAAGAAACACAGTTTTAGCCTCCACAATTATTTTCACAGTTTTTTAACCGAAAAGTGATTATAAGAACCCTTTTTCTCTTTTTTCTCTCATCGGGTAAATTTTGAACACTTTCTATTGATTTCTCTGTAAGTTACTTTACTAATAATTACGCTATGTTTACGGGTTTCGAATACTTCACTAGCTCACAAGATATACCAAAGGTTCCAAATAATGCTCACTTTAATAGCTTGTACAGTATACACAGCAATTAATTATAGGAGGTTTAGAGTAAGTTCGAAAGTTGGCCAAAATACAATTTTCGCTATAACTCGAAAACTAAACTAAATTTAACATGGAGTTTTCGAATATCGAAAGATATTTCCGAACTGTTCTTCATATTCAAAAATCAAAAAATGTGATATTTGAAAAAAAAATTGTCAAAAAGCCTCCTGTGTATCCTTAAAACGTTGAACTATAAAACATTGTTACCATTAACCACGTGCTTGTATAATTCCCACTGCAGGCAAATCTTCAGTTGGGACTCCTAGACGAAGTGGACCAAGCTGCCATGGAAGCCTAACACACGTCACCTGCTGGAACAAGCGATCACGTGATACTATTTCAAAACGGAGCGAACCTGCTTCCAACTCATTAAAGATAACTTGGTAAATCCCCTACAGTAGGATCTAAGTGAACTGAGAGATCGTTGGGAGAATTTAAGTTTCTGTATTGACCATTCAGAGCTTGTTTTAAGCGAGAAGTTCCGTTTCTTTACTTTAAACTAAACGGTTTTGCTTTGCGTGTAGCCAGACTAAGTTAAGCGTTAGAGGAACAGCCAGGAGGGAATTTTTGGGGTTCGCTTGCTCTGTTTATGCCACCTTTGCCTCACTAGTAACCAACCTAACAGGTTGACTTTGCTACCGTTTTGCTGTTGATCAACTAGTTGATGTTGAAAAGGTGAAATGAAGAAGAAACTTGGAAGTAAAAAGGAAATCTACAATGCTGGTTACGTCACATAACGTTACCTACGGTCTTAGCTTGTTGCAGACTCTGCAGAGTAAATTAGCGTTCAATACCTCGCCTGTTATACGGTGTTGATGAAGAACTTAGGATAGCATGTATTTCATGATTACCAGTGTAATCGCTTAATCAGTTTTATTTTGAAACTAATTGAGACAAAGTAGACGTGCTTATTTAATTTTTTAAACGTCAGAAAGATTTCTCGCCTTTTGAGCTATAGTTCTTTTGCAAGGAGCAAGAAACAACCAGATGGATTTTCAATCCAACATCATTTTACAAATCAATTCTCTAGACGAAAAAATAAAAAAAGGTGTCAATAAAAATTACAGTAGTATCTTAAATTGTTTACACGTTTATCTCTCTAAGCTAGAAATTATTTTGAAGCAGGTGTGAAAAATGGTGTGTGTTGTTCGTCTGTTACGAACGACAAGGACTATCAGTTGTAAGTTTCTGTGAGTGCGGAGATGACTAGTGAGGCAACTCCGGCGGCTGTGTTCTGGATGTTCTAAAGCAGCTAGGGCATGAATTGGAGCTAGGCAGATGATTATGATCTTTTGGTTGTCTTCATAAGCATTCAGTGCGATGGTCAGTTGCGGCTGTTCTTCAGGCTTCGAAGGCTTTCGTGCCGTTTTGGAGCGCCAGACGCCAATCTCGTCTATTGCACGCGATATGCTCTCACGAGGCAAGGCCGATTGTAAAACTCAGTGAATCTTTCAGATTGTCTTTAAGGCGCTTTTTCAGGCCTCCATGGTAGCTTTTTTCATGTTTGAGTTCACCACAATGTAGTTTCTTAGAGACCCAATACTCCAACATGCGGACTACATAGCTTACCCAGCTCAGCTGTGACTGAAAAGAGAAAATAATTAATAGGGGTATCTTGCTCTAGATCAAGTAGAAGCAGTATACGGCCATACAAAGAATAAAAGTTATTTATGATCCTAGAATAAAAAGAGTTATATATATAATCCTATTGTAGGTAAACGCAAAATACGATAACTCTGGTCTACAATAGAATAAAACCAATCCAACCAAAAGAAGATGCACACAAATCAAATTGCTTTAGAATCTTTGACAGATATGGTGAAATAATTCTTCGAATACTGATCACTAGCTTTACGCTGTTCGGGTAAGGATTCAATAAGTTTAGCTTAATACTTCAAAGGCGGGCCATCACATAAACCGTAGTAGACAAGTACCTAGTAGCCAAACAATACGAGCCTATAGCACTAAGGCAACACAATCTTTGTATAGCTAGTCACATGGGGTCATGTAAAATTAGGGATTAATTTCACGAGTGTTTTCAACTTTTCCCAAAATTGCCTGATTCACTTACAACAAGGGCAGTTTGGAAAATATTGAAAACACAGGTGTGATGTTAATCCTAAATTTTACGAGGAACATGTTTATGACATCGAGGGCAAAATTATTCATTCCCAGCGGTATCCCACGAGAAAACGTTGCATAACTTTAACATAAGTTTCTTTGAAAGTTGCTGAAGATTTAATAGTATCTTTGCAATCGTTGAAAACATTAAGGAATCTGCGGAAGAGGTTTGAAATCGTTTCTAAGACATTTTCCGATATTTTAAAAAAATTCGGAAAATCTTCGGAAGTATTCGGAAACGTGCGGAAAATATTCCTAAGGCATTTTTGAGACTTTTTAAAATTTTCGGAATTTTTTGGAAGTACACCAGCGACCAATCAGCGCTAAGTAGTTTTGCCCTGAAGTAAGAAAAAGTGCCCCCGCTGTTATCCAATCAACTCGAAGTAATTTTTCCCTTTATGTTATCACCCCAGTAAAACAAGCCTCTAGTGCCTAAAGAACAAATATTCTAGCATTAATGTAACTCGACTGTCTAGCAACCTTTGAACATATGTACCTAGCACTCGGGCAACACGGGCACCTAGCCTTCTGGGAACATTAGCATCTAGCACTTGGGGTATGCAAGCATCTAGCACTCAGGGAACATTAGGAAATGGTCAAAAAGTATAGGAGGGGGGAGGTGGACTGGAGCAGAAGAAAAAATGAGAAAGCAAAATAACATGACCTACCCCCACTGCAAGGGCAAAAAAATTGATGACCCACCCCTCCCTGAACTATTTGCCTCGGTATTCACCAGACTATGCAGGCATGGTGAAAATGTTTTATTTCTTAAATAAAGCTACCCCCTGGGAAAAAATTGTATGAGGCTAGTTCATAGCAACAAATGTACTAAGTGGTACATCACTATCACTGTCTTCGGCATTTTTCGAGTGCTAAATGTCTCTAATAGGTTCTGCAAGAACAGAAAGGGGTATACTGTCACTGTCCGGGCTACTTTTGCCGAGTTGAATTGTTTCATGAAGAATAGGAATACAGCTTTTAGTTATTTAAATTGATAGAATAACAGCAAAACAACAACAACAAAAAAACCGTAATAATATAAATAACAACAATAATAATATTATTATTAAAGATATTAACAATAATAACAACTGTTTTACAATAATAACAACAACACAGGTAATAATAATAAAATAATAAAAATTACTATAACAACCATATAAACACTGAGAATGCTTATTTTGATGTTTTATCAAACAAGCAAGGTATCCAAAGAGAATTTTGTATCATTCTAAAATTTCAAGCAGATTGAGATTAGTCTCATTGTAAATAAGGAACTACGGTTACTAAATAGTTACGGTTCACCACCAAGCTTGTGAAGTGTTTAAGCTCGGGAATTCTAATGTTTATACAACTATGGATAATATAATTTGGTATAATTTAATAATAGTAATACTAATAGTTTAAATTGTTATGTTTTATCAAACAAGCAACGTAGGTGGCCAAAGCAATTTTTCAATTTTTGAAGCTTAGGAGACTGAGTTTTATCTGAATTTTTTAGATTTGCTTTAAATGAGGACACCATGCTAGTTACAGTTTGCCACCAAATTTGTGATTGATTTTAAGTGTTACATACTACCCTTACAATAATATTTTAAACTGTTTTGTTCATATATTATTTATAAAGACTGACTTAAATGGACTTTAAAGACAATGTTTTTAATAAGTGATATACATTTACTGCTTTATATCAAATGAAGTACAGAAAAAGGCATCAATGCAAAAGCGGCACATTTTATTCATATGTTGCATATTAAAGACATGAAAAGAAAATTCTTTATAAAACTAGTTAGTTGTTGAACAAATTAAAGAAAAATATGCGATTAGCCCTGAAATTCTATGAGTATATTTAGTTATATCAAGTATTGAAATTAAAGAGCCTGAAGCTTAAAAAATCATGGCCCACCCCTCAGCCAAGACCTGAAATATACATGACCCACCCCAATTGCAAGGTCAAAAATATGATGACCCACCCCCCTTCTGCTCCAGC
>JAOBAT010076465.1:0-20491 GCA_026413305.1 Hydrozoanthus tunicans | reverse complement strand
ACACCAAGACAGTAACACTACAACACCATGGCACTAACACCCAAGACACTAACACCATCACACAAAGTCACTAACACCACAACACCAAGACACTAACACCACAACCCCAAGACACTAACACTTCAACACCAAGACACTAACACCACAACCCCAAGACACTAACACCAGTACACCAAGACACTAACACCACAACCCCAAGACACTAACACCAGAACACTAAGATTCTAATACCACAATCCCAAGACACTAACAACACAACCCAAGAGACTGAACAAAACAAAGAATGACTTAACTCCACAACACCAAGACCTACTTACCTGTGCATTACTGCCACCAATTTTGACAATCTTGTAACGAACTGGTTTTAGAATCTCCACAGCCTTGTCAAAATTACCCTGGAAACAACAATTGCAACACAATTTATTCAAAATTCTTCTAACATCTAACATTTCTAGAAAAAAAGTAACAAAGAAAAAATAAAGAAAAGTATTTTTCTTTCACTGCTGTCTTTCTCGCCTCCAGCGCCTAGGGTTTAACGACCTTATTCGAGAAGACGTGAAGAATCTAACCAACTGAAGACTTTGACAGTATCTTCTCCTTCTCTCAGCCTCAGTTGAAAGCTACTCGTTCTTACATACAGGCCAAAAACCCTGGGCTCGGTTGATTAAATGCTAATTAGCAATAAATTCCAGTATGAAGTTTCTTATGACATAGAAGGCAAAATTACTTCGAGCTGATTGGATAACAACGGGGAATTTTTTCTTAATTCAGGGCAAAATTACTTAGCGCTGATTGGTCGCTTGTATACTTCCGAAAATATCCGAAGATTTTCCGAAAAATTTTAAAAATTCTCAAAAATGCTTTAAAAACATTTTCCGAAGATTTTTTCGAAAAATTCCGAAGATTTACGAACGTTTCCGAACAACTCCGAAGATTTTCTGAATTTTACGAAAATCATAAGAGTGACTTAGAAACGATTTTAAAACTCTTCCGAAGATTTCCGAATGTAATCTATGCTCGTGTTTCTTAGGATCAACAAACTGACTTGGCTTGTGATTCATGCATGAATAACATACATGTTATCTGGAAATTCTGAGCAGTTGTAAGCAAAACAAACCTTTTTTTGTGTAAAAATAACCGTTTGAACCTTCTTTAACATAACGTTTTTAAAAGCTAACCAGTTTTTAAACACGCAATCGCGCTATGCCAGGCGATTGTCACCTTCAGTTATATCTCAACCTCTGAAGAGACATGACATGGAGCAAGTGGTTTGTGCATGTGTAAAATTGTTTCATGTAACACATGAACCGGAAAACTATATACTCAGAATCCTGAAATAACTATATCGTAACATAGTATAGCAGTGTCAAAAAAAAAAAACACTGCGAAATAGGTGCAAGGTTTGGACGAAATGCACACGAGTTCTGGTAGCCATGACTGCATTTGTATCTGTGTCGCAAAAAAAAATGCATTTGTTTCCAGAGGTATGTCCAACAAAACAGATAAGCTTCATTCAATCATTACACTTTTTATCGTTTTGTGAGAAACATTAACTTTTAGTCGCAATTAAGGTTCTACACAATCTTCACCAGTTCTAAAAATCAAGTACCAAGCATTCGTTTATTGGCAGCATTGACCATCTTGGCAAGTTCGACCCTTGAAGGTACAAAATTTCAAACAAACTTCTTAAAGAAACAAAAAATAAAACGATCAAACTTCTTACACTTTCCTTTTTAACACTAACTTATATAAGAAAGTGATACCAATACGTAGTTTTTGGCAATTATGAATTTTCTTATATATTTATTTTTTATCGCTTAGAGAGAAATTGAAATGTCTCTTCCTTCAAAATTTGATTTTTGACAAGTTTGTGATGTGGTTGGACCAAACACTTTTATAGCGCGATTTCTTGTTTAAACAACCCAGTTCGGAATTATTTTAAGGATTTAAAACACTTAGGCAAAGCGCATTTACTACTTGAATGAAGCAATGATTAAAATATTTGGTGGCTTTTTACCTTGTCTGCTTGCTCAAACGCCTCACAAATTGCAAGACCAACATCACGCGTTACTTCACAGTTTGTTCCAACTCCATCACTTAAAAAAGAATATACAGCTATTTCAACCCTTTGACTCCGAAAATGATGCACAATTCTCCCAGATATAACTCATACTTTAATTTTCATGTCATAGGTTTAGGAGAAAATATCACCATCACATCACAAAACTTATCTCATCAATATCAGTGTTATAAACAATATTATGGCTATATCTTAAACATTGCTTAATAACCATTACCACCATAAATCTAAAATCACTGTAATCAGCAACTATTGATAAATTTCTACATCACCATATGCCTCTTAGAGTACTCGCATGTATAGTAAATCCCCGTGAGTAAGAACCTGTTTTTTCCAGTTAGGCTAAACAGGTTCTTACATAAAAGGTGTATAACAAAAATCTAGGGTCATTAGGTTCTTAATAGGTTCTTATTTCTAGGAAGCTCTACAATTCTGCTGATATAGCTTTTGACCCCCTGCCCAACCTCCCCCCTCTCCTTGAATTGCTACTATCAGCATTCGGCCTCATGGGCTATTGGCTTCTATCCCATTCGGGCTCGAGGGATAATTGCTAAACAGCCAGGTTTCTCCATGCCCCTCAATGATTTCCATAAAACAGGTTTTCTTAGAATTTATGAACCTGAATCCAAGTTTTAGGCTAAATAGGTTCTTACTTAGAGGGGGCATAACTGGTAGATTTTAGCCAAACAGGTTCTTAAAATTTAGGTTCTTACTCGCGGGGATTTACTGTAGCCCGCCAGCCAGCTCTAGTGTAATGAGTGAATGGCAAACTGTAAGATTTTGGGAGGACGAGTCTGCAAAAAAAAAAAAACGAACCGCAAAAGGAATTCCTTGTTTTTATTACCTCACAGCGAGGAGAATACCTTCTGCCTAGATCCCCATGACCAAGAGGTGAATGTCTTCTTCCAATTCCTGGCTCACTGTGAAAGGAATGCCTTCTTCCCATTCCCTTGCCTTAATGAAAATGGCTCCTTCATCTATTACCTAACCATTAAGAGAACGCCATCTCCCCATTCCTTTCACCATGGGGAAAATACCTTCTTCTGTTCCTGGCTCACCATGAACAGAATGCTATCTCCCAATTCCCCTCACCATGAGGAGAATGCCTTCTCCCCATTCCCCTCGCCATGAAAGTAATGCCTCCTCCCTATTTCCGGCTCGCCAGAAAGAGAATGCCATCTCCCCGTTCCCCTCACTAAGAAAGGAACGTCTCCTCCTTACTCCCGGCTCACCGTAAAGAGAGTATCATTCCCCAAACTATTAAAGGAATGCCTCCTCCCTATTCCCGGCTCACCATGAACAGAATGCCATCTCTCCAGTACCCTCACCATGAGGAGAATGCCTTCTCCCCATTTCCATTACTATGAAAGGAATGCATCCTCCTTATTCCAGGCTCACCATAAAGAGAACGCGATTTCCCCATTCCCCTCACCATGAAAGGAATGCCTCCTCCCTACTCCCGGCTCACCATGAGGAGAATACCATCTCCCCGTTCCCATCACTATGAAAAGAATGCCTCCTCCATTTTCCCAGCTTACCATAAGGAGAATGCCTTCTCCACATTCTCTCACCATGTAAGGAATGCCTCCTCCCTATTCCCGGCTCACCATGAGGAGATTGCCTTCTCCCCATTCCCTAACCATGGAAGAATGCGTTCTCCCTATTCTTATCTCCTAAACGAAGGCTTTCTCCCCATTCCCTAACTATGAAAAGAATGCCTCCTTCATGCTCCCGGCTCACCATGAGGAGAAAACGTCGTTCTAGCCATTCCCCTTACAGCTGGCTTCCCGCACTGATCAAGACTTGTCCTCCAAAGTTCTCACAGCCACGATTCACTGCTTGCTCACTACCTACTACGCTTACTAACTCGCACAAAGTATACTTACTAAACCAAAAAATGATAGTTGTGATTTGAGATTCCTTACCTGAAATACTTCCTTAGTGAATTCATAAGTTTTATTGTGGCAGTTTCGTTCTTTGCCCCAAGGGTACACATTAGCATATGAGCATCGTTAAAAGCCTACAAACAAGCATTAATAAAAACAACACTTATTTTTAATAATAACAATAATAATAACAAGTTCAAAAATACGTTTTAGTTTTAAGTATATCTTCTTATAACTACAACGAAATTTTCAAGACGTTTCCAACTAAACTCATATCCAAAAAAAGAATCGAGCAGAGCTTTGAAGATAATAACTCACCAAGATATGATCGTCTGTGTGCGATGCCCAAATGTTGTAGAGTTCACTCCATCTGTCACCAACTTCAATACCTTCAAAAATATCAAGAAGTCAAAAAATCATGCAGGAAAAAAAGCACAAGGGAAACATTAAGTAAATAAATATTGACATAAGCTTAAAATCAGTAAGAGTGGGTAAGAGCTAGTGTCTGTTGTGGCACTCCGAGGGTTAATTTTCCCGGAAGGGAGGGTGTGTTTCTGGGTAAAAAAGATAGCGTTTCTTGTCGGAAAATGTGAAAAAAAATTACTAAAAATTACTAACGAATAAACATTTTCAACCTTCAAATATACGTCATATGATAAGGCAAGAGAAAAGTACAAAGAAAATGCTCCTTTTGTTTTGAACCCCTTAAGCCAACGTTTTCTGAAATAACCTTGTTTTTTTCCTGAAAGTCCTTAAAAAATACCAAATTCGGACCCATTAAAAATACAAAAATCATTCCTTAACAAACAAAGAGAATACTCTGCTTCCCCCAACCCTCCAGGGCTAAGATTAAAGATAAGCTCAAATGTAATTAAGCTCGATGCACTCAGAGTTCAGCATTATTTCTGATTTTTCAGTTGTAACAACATTATTGTTTTATCTACCTATAGCATAAACTCGGTAGGCATTCCTGTTGGTACGAATTAACGAATTAGCTGGGTCCTTCTACATGTATAATAATGTATGAGACACTCAGTGGGGAAAGCTGAAACAGTTAAAATAATCTTTCTCAGTGTTTACCAACCTTCCAACTGTAGTCTGTAAAGTAGAGAAGAAGCATCAACCAGATCCAACATGGCTCCTGATTTGCACCTTTCACCAACCTAAATGGAGAATCATATTTCTAACTGCACAAACCTACAATGTAACCCATTTCCTACCAACAAATGTAATCAATATAATAACAGTTAAATATACAAAACTATATAAAATTACATATACATATATAAATAGTGTGGTTTGTGAAAGATCAATGCGTTAATAGCACTACAGTGCTGTTTCAAGGGAACTGAAAGGTGGGTTAGTTAATGCAATCAATTACAAGTTTATAAAGTGACAGTGCTGCTTTACATTTAAAATTATTTTTACATGCCTGTATGCGCTCATTTCTTCTATATTGTGGTGGTAGGTATGACCGTCATAACTTTTAGGGGTAAAAATTAGTCAGTCAGGGTTGAAAAACTCCAAGCTTTTGGACTGGTTACGGTCCTGTGTAGTGGCAAATGTGCGTACTGATAAGATGTTAAGACAAAAGTCCTTTGGCGAATCCCCTATTATGTGCACACCTTTAATTTATTAATTTACTGCAAAACACATCCGGCGCAACAATAGGGAACATAGCATAGACCCACTAGCTACCCAGGGAAAAATGCCTTTCAATTGGTACTTTTTAATGTATGTGGGTATTTTTTAGGGTGAAAAACTTTTATTCCTTGGTATTTTTTAGGTTATTTAGGGGACTTTCTCAACAGTCATCGCTACCCTTTTATACCTGAAGTACCCTCCCCCCGAATACTCATTAATATTAAACAGTTTAACAGTTAGGCACAATTACACAATTAGTTAACGCTGATAGGTACATTTAGAGCCTAGTTGATTTACCTCTTGATCATAAATGTCCAAAGCAGCTTGATGTTCATTCTAAGTGGGGAAAAACATGCATATAAACCATAAATGACATTGTTAACTACTAGTACAGACATAAACTTAACCCAAAAATAAATTTAACAAATTATTTATCGGGAAATTTTTCAAATTTTTCCCTTGTCCCTCTTCTAGTCTGTGTTCTTTTCCATCTTCTCTCATCTCTCCCTGGCCTCAACTTTTCAACACTGCTATGTATAAACCAGAACTGAACACAAACTGTGTATTTACCTCGGAAGCCTCGGAAGTAAATACACAGTTTGTGTTCAGTTCTCCTATGTATCTTGTTGTAACCTTTGCTAAGCTTCGGAAAAAAAAAACTTTGACTTTATGTATATACCAGTTTTCTATTAAAGTGCCTATAACAATAACAAATATTTTTGTAACCACTTAAAGTGTTTGGAAACTAAGGATGTTTAGGATTCAACAAATTTTCGAATTTGGTTGTTTCCTCAATTTTTTGTGCACATTTGAAGTTTAAGTTTTGTTGGTTCACAACCACATTGTAGGGGTACTGGGTTATGATATTGATGTCATACCCGGACATCTCTGAATCAAAACACATCAAGATGGTCATGCTTGAATCAGGATTTTTGATTCAAAAGTACATTCCAATTCCTCATACAGTTCTCAATTCTGTTGCCCTTTGTGTTTAGAAAAGATCTCATTTGCTCAATATTACAAGTCTGGGATGACATCACAACCCAGTCCCCTGAAATGCGGTAGTGAACCAAGATGTCTGAAAATTTTGCTTGTTTGAGAAACAGTAGAAAAAGAAATTCCCCAAATTTCAAATTTTTTTTTCAGAAGTACTTTAAATCGTATATGAAATGATTTGATCCAAAGAAAAATGCTAGTGTTATATGCACTTTAAATTTACAAACCTTTTCAATGTGATACACTGCCCAGTGCCAAAAATTGTGACAGGCCAACATTGCCCCCATCTAAAATTATATCAAAACAACATGTTAATCAAATTTTTCATCTAAATAAATAACTTAATAATAAAAATATATAAATACATATTTACTTCATTTTATTTGTGTAAGCTAGAGCTCTGTAAAGCTCAATAAGCTCAGTCCTTTCTTGAGCCTAAGTGGCTCATTAGACCGGCGCTTATCTCAGGTTTCTGTAGTGTTAAGCGAATGAGAGTCTCTGACTCCCCCTGGACAGGACACTAATCTATCGCAGGTTAGCTCCCAGCAGAACTGGTACTCACTTATACAGCTGAGTTGACTGGAACAAATAAAGTGTCTTGCTCAAGGACACAACACAATGGTCTGATCAGGGCTTGAACCAGCGACCCTAGGGTTAAAAGTCGAACATGCAAACTACTTGGCCACTGCATCGCCAACTTATGTACAAAAACTTACAAGTATCAAATCACTTACAGTCCAATCTTTCATTGTGGTGCTCATAAACTTTATTCCATCATCCTGGCGACCCTGCATCTCAAGCACGTGAGCCTGTGCATGTGTTGACCAGCAGTCTCTAGGATTCATTTCCAGGCCCTTAGTATACATGTATGAATAAGAAATGGTCAATGAAAAGACAACTAAGCAATTCCAACCAAAATAAGTGTTAATAATTTAATAATTAAAAAGTTATATAATTCATGTAAATAAAAAAAGCCAGAGATAAATTAATGCCTGGTTAATGCATGGTTAGCCCAATAATTGTAATTAAGGTTCCAGTCTGTTTGGCAGGGCGCCCTGGTACTATTCCTTGCTAGAACTTTACTCGGGGTCAAAAAATAAATGAAGAGAAGATGATAACATCTACAACCTATGTAATATCGGCAACTAAATCAATAGGGGAATCAGGATGGCCGAGCGGTTAGCGCTCTTGCCTCCCACCACTGTGGACCCAGGATCGAGTCCTGGGTTCCGCATGTGGGCTGAGATTTGTCGATCTCAATCTGACTCTGAGGGTTTTTCTCTGGGCTCTCCGGTTTTCCTCCCTCAACAAAATCGACACCCAGCTAGTTCTATCTGGCTGTGGAGCTGTGCTCCGAGGTCATGCATGGGCCGTATAGCGGCAGCCATTATAATGCGCCTAAACAAGCTTTCGGTCCGACCTCGTTGAGCTGCGTCCTTCACAATTCAGTCCATGACTGCAAGTAAGGGCAATTAGCTCGCTAGATATTATTATATTATATTATTATTATTATTATTATCAATATTGAAATCACTGAGTTTGATGAACAACTTTTTATCTATGCTAGCTGCATTAAGAGAGAAACCTAATTTAAGTACCGTTCAAGCTATCCATGTGTGAAAACATACCTTCAATGCATGTTTTTCTGCATCACTATAGAAGTTAGTTTCGACAAGACCAAATGCATACATCCCACTCAGATACCTATTGCAGTGATTTAAATTAATATGAAGTATCTTTACTCGGATGAAAAAGTCCAGACAAGCAATATAAAGATTAAATATTGTAGAGGTTGGATTCTTAATCATTACATGGCATTCAAAATACAAAATATTAATGCCACAAAACTCCAGGAAAAAATATTTTTACAATAAAATTCCAATGTTCACTTTATTCTTGCTGGGTGTAAAAAAATGTGCATACATGTACCTTCATTGCCTTAGAAATGTGATACTAGCTAGTAACTTGCCAAGAATATATCTTAAGCTTTATTCTGTACTATAACAATATTAATTATGGTGATAGTTTTCGCTTGAATATTTTTTTTCAATAAGTAACCTGAGGCAAAATCTTGGTAGCCTAAATTGTGCACAAAAATATTCTAAATGTGTAGTCTGTGCTGCATCTGTGTCTGTAACTGCATGTATGGGTCGGAAAAAAGTTTCATCTATTTTTTTTCAGATTATTTTGCTTGATAAAAAAAGCAAACATACAGCATGTTTTATCTGTTTTTTTCACATAATTTTATAATTTAATTGATTAATTACTGATTACTGTACTACATGCAGTTGCAAAACGTTGTCCCATTTTCATTCATTTAAAAGTATTGATTTCAGTTAAGTAAATTTTTATATTTCAATTACCAGTAAAGTGGCATATCTTGTTTCCATTTGGCCATCACCCGTGCAATTGAGTCTCTCATTTGAGGCTGGTAACCAAGGTAGAAATAGGAGTCATGTGCCATCTTGATAGCAAACATATCGGTTGGGTGGTCAACAAGGATATCTTCCCAGATCAGACTTGCACCAGCAGTATTACTAACACAACCAGAATTAGATTAGTTGTTTACTAGCTAGCTTTTACTGAACTATATGAATCATTTCAAAGACTAACTGGTACAAGAAGCAATATATAGTGGCTTTAGAAGCCTTTGAACCTTTGATTATGATAATTAAATGTTTAAAGTGCTTATATATAATCATATTCAAAACTACTGTTTACATTTTAAGAATGAAAAGTAAATAAAGAAAAGTAAGTAATAGCTAAGACATTCAAAAATGTGCCAACCTTTAAGTTTGAATTTCTTATTAGAAGGGAATAAGGGGGTAGAATTAAAAACCTAGTATACATGAAGCTATTATGGTACAACTAACTAGGAATCACAGAGCTTCTAATCCATAAAATAGTATAAATTACAGAACGGGATATTATTATGCATTATTGTGTCCCAGAGAACAGAATTGAGGGTCTGAAAACATGCAGTGTAGGTGCTTGGCTTCTTTGATCTGGAACCCAGAAATTAATATTAGTACAGTCCCAAATAAAGCCCAGATAGAGTAGAAATTTAGTCAAAAAAAAATAGGCAATCAAAGACTGCATGTGACTCAAGACAGCTGAATGCATAACAATGGTAATTACTAATTTTTAAAAGAATGAAAATGCAAATTTTTCTATGAGTAGCGACTTTAGTATATTGGTTTTAGCATAGTCAGCTATGGTTTTAGAAGAAAAAGTTAAATATATATGATCCAATTCGTAGCCCAAGCCTTCGTTGTCTTAGTCAGCGAGATCTCCTTGATGACGATCACATAATTATTTGAATAACTGCTAGGAATGCCTGCTTCAATTGGAATGATTACAACTCACTCATTCACTCATTCAAACTAATGACATAATGATAAGAGGCCCCATATATATATAAGGCCCCTTTCGTCACAAAAATAATACATAATACTATTATTAAGGACTTTAGAGTACATATGTAGTCTATTTTACCCCTCTGCCCATTCTTTAACTGCTGCAACATGGAGTTTCTCTCTTGGAGTGATTTTACTCTTTGCAGCTATATCATACAGTTTTTCCATACTAGACTTCAAATCATTGTCAGTGTGAATGCCTTTGCCAGATGATATTAGGTCTAGTCCGTTTGCCATGACATGACCCATTACTGAAAATGACAATAATATACTAAGAAATCAACAATTCTGTCATTAATGAAGGCTTTTTTTATTTTTAATAACTCTGCTGACTAGCTATAGCCTATGCTCTAGAAATAACTAAATATTAGTTTTAAAAAGTGCCTATAACTTAATTTCATATTTTTTTTGTTTTCTTACCTAAAAGTACAATTTTTTATACAGTATCTTAAAATAAACATTTCTAATTCCTTTTTATATAAAAAAACACAAAATTGATGTTTTACCAAAATTTTAAAAAAATGAAATCACCACTATTTTGGTATACCAAGTGCGCAGTCAAGATGATGTTGATTTTAGGACATGATGTTGATCACATGATTGCATAATATCAGAGGGCCTGTTAAATTGAATCTCTCAAAGTCAAATCAGTATTTACGTTAGTTAAAATGTTGTCTGTGCCCTACTGTGTTTGGTAAAATGAGTAAAAACAGCCACAAAAAAACTTGAAAGCTAAAAAAATGTGAATAAAGAAGCAGAAATTTGCCTTTTTCTCAACCGGAAGTGTTTCTGCTAGGATGATAGACAATCATGACCTAGTATGAAGTAAACATGAGAACTCTGCAAGTGCACAAGTTTGAAGGCCACGAGTGCAGGCTAAATCCACCTTTCACAGCGTTTGAGCAACAACCAGCCCTTTACCGATGAACCCCCATGATTGAAAATATTTGAAAGTAGTTCATAAGCAAGTAACACAGTGCTGAATTCTCATGTCTATGTCACTTCCGGCGATCAAGCTTTAAAAGGAGAAAGTTGACTTTTTATCATTGTTGTGGCAAATTGAATAACGCAAATACAGAAAGACTTCTAAGTTAAAAGGTCATTTTTATGTATGGTTAAAATAACATAACATTTTCCAGGGAACGTTTATCTAGGAGCACTTTAGAGATTTCAGATAAGAAAAGAAAAATTGAAACATTTTGGGCATTTAGAGACTTCAGATGATAAACTTTAGAAAAAAAATGAACCACTTTGGGCACTTAAATCAACTAACTAGGATATAGAATAATTATAGTCAGGGATTGAGATAGTGTCATATCAAAGCAGATGTTGGAATTACAAACTATTTCCACTTCAAACTCTGTTATGATGGTCAGGTAGTTCCAGAATTAATAATCCATAACCCTACCATGGATGGCCTTGACATCCCCATCCAAAGTGTAATCTGAAATTCCAGACAAGTATTCTTTACCTAGCCCCCCCCCCCCCCAGTCCCTCTTCTCTCTGGAATTTCAGGTAGCTTATTACATGAAATTTTAGTCTTACTTAAATTAATCTCCTTAAGAATTACAATAAAAAGGAATCAAAACAAAAAGAAGCCAATTTTTGACTCATAATTGCGAAAATAAAGTGACTAGAAATATGAGTTTTTTGGAAAAATTCGCTAAATTTGTTGCTAAATATTGAAATTACAAAATCACTAAATTAATGTGATGCTAAAATTTAATGTTATAAGGTAACCACTAGTTCTAGACTATTAAATATTATTGAGATATTATTCTAACAAACTGAAGTTTCACTTACCAAAGTTTGGATCAGCTTCCAGCATTTTGACACAGGAATTTTCAATACCACCAACACTCGCATCATCATACCAGCCAGTGTACTGTTGGTGTCAAAGCATGATTGGACCATAGTTATTCTCTGAACTAGGATTTATACTTTATGTGGAATTTGTTTGGGAAAACTGAAGGATCAAATAAAAAACAATTTAAGATACTTTTGATGAAGCTGTCATTTCTCCCTAACAATATCCCTATTATCTCTTTCGAATCACTGGATGAACGGAACATTTCATAACAACTCACTTGTATCGCTTTTTCACAAGACCCTTCAAATATTTTCAACTTCAATGGGCTAAGTTCTGTGGTTGATCAAATTCCATTTTCTCATAATAAAATGACTGATTTGTATATTTCATGAAAGGAGAAGCCAGATCTTGATAAACTTAGATAAAAGATGTCACTGAAAGAGCAAAATAATGAGCTGAGCTGTTGCAAGAATAAAAAATTTCTTGACAAGAGTAAAATGCTATTCCTAGAGATAACACTTTCTTTCTCTTACTTTTCACTGAAAATGTTTGGGAGAATTACTCTCTAATTTTATTGTTAGTATTAAGCTCTCTTTGATTTTCTCACTACTAAAAACAATATTTTAAATGTCCTATTTTATGAGCATTTCTGTAAGTTTAGTTTGATGCAGATAACTGACTGGGCCTAAAAGGAATATAAATAGTTTCTAGATTTTAGTTTTGGAAACCTATTCCAAAGTCGTGAAATTAAACTAAGCTTATAATTTTAAGATGTCCCAACCAAAAAATAATCTTTTAAGTAATCAAAGAAATGAATTAATATAAAATTTATAAATAAATAGATAAATTTATATATAAATAAATAAGTATATATAAATAAATAAACAAATGGCTTCCAAGAAGGTCTACAAAACCTGATCAAAGTTAACATGCAGAAGGTTGAAAAATTATGAAAGTGTAACTAAAATCAACCTTTGTAAACATTGAAACCATTACCATTTCTTATTTAAAATAAACAATGATTTAAAATAATGACACAAATTATTAAATTTAAACGAATTTAAATAACATAATTATACCTCAACAAGTAAAACACACTAACGTAACTGCTCAACCATGCTGTGCTGTTGACTAGATAACTGAAACAGTATAGTTAATCATAGATCATGTGAAATACAAACCTGGGTAAGCACAGCATCATACAGCTTTACTGCCTCATTGCTTGTAGTTGAAAAGGGTAAACCTTCATCCTTCCAAGCCTTTCAACAAAATTAATTCATTAATGCAGTTATTTAAAACTTTCTTTTATCAAAAAAATACCAAGTGGACACTACAACATATATAAATCATGTACAGTGTTGGAAGTTTTTGGGTGTTCTGTTGCCTGGTCATGTAAAATTTGGCTTGGGCAACTGAGATCTTTAGGCCAGTTTCCCTCGTTGGCAACAGACTTTCTGTATGCAGGGCAACTGCTGGGACTCTTTGGCATGCAAGCAAGAATAACAATGTCAAGAGAACCAGTTTTAGCATTGAGAAAAAAATAATTAATCATTTTTATTATAATGCATCACAGTGCTGGGGAAAAGAAGACAATTACCTACATTTTTGTTTATACTCATAGTTATATATCTTGAACTTGATAAACAATACACAGGGCTTCATATAATATAAGACTTAGTATATCAGGAAACAAACTTGACATGCATATATTCCTGGAGGTTAAATATATTCTGAAAGACCCATTTGGTTGGAAGAAAATTTATAGTTATAGCCAAAAAGTTGAAACCATTTCTTTTTTTCTTGTAGAATGAAAGAAATATGAGGTATGTGAAGAACTTGAAATCAAACAAATTCAATTTAAGGCCACTTAAAAAAATATCCTGGTTTTTCAAGCACTGATTTTTGTTAAATGCTTTAATTTATTGGGCCAAATAACATCCATTGTTCATCATGGATTCTGTAGTGCTAAGAGGATGAGAGTCTTTTACTAACCCTCCCCTCCCCCCCGAAAGGACACTAATACATCTCAAGTAGGCCCCTGTAGAAGATGGTGCTCATTTATATATATACAACTGAATCTAATGGTCCGACAAATCTGGTAAAGTGTCTTGTTCAAGGACACAACATAAAGGTTTTTAAGTATAGTTTAAAAATAAACAATATAAGGCCAGAATACAACTAGCTTTTTACTTGGTCATGATCAATATAAAATTTGTAAAATGGAACACATATCAACAACTCAACTCCATCATCAGGTGTTCCAGTTGGACTTAAATGGTTCAATCCCAGGGGGGGTTCTCCCTATATTGGGACAGTAGGTATGATCGTCGTACTTTTAAGGGTAAAAATTACCAGTCCTATATTTTTAGAGGTTGTTAAAAGAAATTCTGTGTTAAACCAAGAACTTGGTATTTTTTAGGGTTTAAAAACGTAAAGCTATTGGCCATGGACTGCTTGCACTAGTCCAGTTTTAGCAAACATGCGTACTGAACAAGAAGATAAGACAAAATTCCTTCAGCGAACGTCCAATTACCTGCGTGCCTCTTATGCTGCATATCATGTTTGGTGCAACGAGAGGGGACTTAATGCCAACCCGCTAGCTACCCAGGGATTTTTCAGATTTCAATTAGTATTTTTTGGGTAATTTTAAAACAAAGAGGTACATATTTTTCAGGGTGAAAAATTTTTATCCCTTGGTATTTTATAGGGTATTTTGGGGACTTTTCCAACGGTTATCCCTACCCTTTTGACCCCGAAGTACCTCCCCCCCCCGGGGGGGTTCAATTAGTACGAAAATTCAGTCTTGAGTCAACTATAGGAATGAAA
Organism: Hydrozoanthus tunicans; assembly: GCA_026413305.1. Classification (NCBI taxonomy): domain Eukaryota; kingdom Metazoa; phylum Cnidaria; class Anthozoa; order Zoantharia; family Hydrozoanthidae; genus Hydrozoanthus; species Hydrozoanthus tunicans. The sequence continues at coordinate 5,833 of JAOBAT010076465.1, read as the reverse complement.
TTTCCAAAAATATTTGCATATTGCAAAACCCACACGTGCTCTAACTGCAAAACCGAGGTTGTTTTTAAAAAAAAACAAGTAAAGGAACTGAAATTATGCGGATATGTATTGTTACAAGATCGTTCAAACATCTTATTTTTCACGAGCTGAATTGACAAATTTAAAGTCGTGCACCGCGCGGACGTCTCGACGGGAAAACCAGCTTCAAGCAATGCATGTTACCGTTAGAAAATAAATGAAGTGGCCTTGAACACTTAGGCCATCATGAAGTAATCAATAATCTTATTAAAAACGTGTTGTATAGCACAAATAAAATTACATAAAGATTCTAGTGGTTTAAATACATGGGTTAGAAATCGGGTTTATCGAGTCCACTCCACGTGTGATATCCATCTTCTTTAAAATTGATGGATATGTTAATATTAAAACGGCACAGAAATTTTGAAAATTTTACTCTACCAAACATATCTAAGGGAAAAGGGATTCAGTTAAAGAAACTTACCTGGCAATCCCTCCAGTTTGAATGTAGATACGACATGATTTTTTAAAAAGCACCGTGAACACAGCCCTTGCCCGGCCAGTGATCCTGTCGGGAAAATACATATCCCAGGGGGCCACCTGCGTCTAGTCGTTCGAGGCGGGAGTTTTGGTTGTTTACCATTCACCCAAAATCTTCGGAAATTTCGATTGGAATGTAAATGATAAGACTAATTTGGTTTGCCCGACCGAAAAGTTTCCGAAATAAACAGAACTTCTTGAAAGGAAGTCCAAATTTCCCAACCGCAATTTCCAAACGGAAGTTGTTGCTCTCCACCAGTTCCAAGCCCTACTCCTGTTTTTGACGTGTAACGTGTTAGGTCAAGTAGTTCGAGTTTCGAGTCGCGGCCACAGCCTCGAAAACCAACGACTCTCTTTGAATCTCTTTTCATGAATTTGCAATATTTATTATGAAGTGTTATTCTTCGTCGTTCTTGTTATCAAGAAACAAACCTTCTTCAAATGAAGAATTTGCAACATCATTTCAGCTGCCAACAGGTGAAACTCGTCTTAGGCCGTCTCGGTAATTTGGAAGTTGTGCAACTGACTTTTGGTTTTCGCCTTACCATTAATATACAAACAGTCGACCAACCAGTTTTCCCATGTAAATGGTAAACAGCCCACGTTTCTTTTGATATCTCCGTCCATGAAAACACTGATGGAATGAAGGAGAATCTTGAATATTTTAAGATTTTTTGGTTTCACGAGTTTTTAAAAGTTGTATATTTTTTATAAAGATTGGTAGTTTTAAAAAGAAACTTTGGATTTGATGATATTTTTGGGAAGTTAAAAAATTATTTTGAAGTTAATATTTGCTGTAACAAACCAAAGCTGTACTCATTCGCGTCCCCTGAGCCCATCGCTTCCCTCAGCCGGCAGAGCCGTGAGTGCACCGACCGTTGCCTCCTGTTCAGCGCAATTCAAAAGTTGTCAATGAAAACATTCCGCGGCCAGCCAGCGTTATTTAACTCAGTCGACTTCCAACTTCATTTAGAAGTTACGTTCCGATGAAACATAAAAGCACGGGGGGTGGGGGGCTGTTGGGGTGGTAGCGTATTTTTTAGGGGTTAAAATTGCCAGTCCGGTATTTTAAGGGGTCATAAAAAGAAATCCAGTGTTAAACTAAAAGCCTGGTAGTTTTAAGGGTCAAAACACGCCAAGCTATTGCACTACCGTGCATTCCCTTTAAAACTTCAGATAAGAAGTTTTAAAAGACGTCCTTTGGCGAACGTTTAGTCTAACACGCGAGCGCCTTTTATTAGCTGCATCACACGTTCACGACATCAAGAGAGGACTTAAAATATGTTAATACTTTTTTACTGTTTAGTTTTGAAATTTGATAATGACGGAACGAATAAAACTTACTGACCGCGCTTCTGTGGCGGCTTATACGGCATGGGGCCAACTTCAAGAATGTTTTTAAAGGAACATGGCGGTTGCAACGATCAAGATCGCGGCGGTTTTCGGACAAAGAGAAAAACTCAAGCAACATTTCAAGGTTTGATCTTTTGCCTCTATTAAACTCGTAACCAATGTATCCTACAGCCCGTGGGTTACTCGCTCTTTTGTTTTATTATAATTTATACATTAATACGTCTCTTCCATGGAACGCCATAAAAATATTTGCCGCAACTTGCTCATCGAAACAACATATGAAATCGCGGCAGTGAGAATTCAATGGCATTTGGTTGCGTTGTAGATGTTTAAAAAATAAATAAACAACAGAATGGAATGATAAATGTTGAGTTAACCTTGAGAAAAAAATGATAAGTGATTATATAACACACAAAATATTTACAGAAACACAGACTGACTCTTAACAACAAAAGTCCATCTTGCTTATTATCAATTTATTCGGGAACATGATAAGATCGAGTAACTTCTATCGCGATTATTTGTGAATGCCATAAATTTCCTTTAAAGCGCAAATGACCGGACAACAAACGCTCGATTCTCAACAGACTGTTATTTCGTGCCTTGCCAGTTTTTAAAAAAAGACAAAATAAGCTATTTTAAAAGTTGTTCTTTTTTTGGTTTTGCTGTTTTGAGTATTGCATTTTTGAAATTTTAATTATATATATTTCATAATTCGCAAACAGTCCAGTACTAGTTCCTCGCCAGGATGGTTTGCCGATGTTACTCAAATTTCTTTTTTAACTTCCCCAAAATCCAACAACGGTTTAGGCATACTCCCACCTTAATTTACCACCCCATTTAGTGTGGTTTTGGCGCTAAAACGCTTGGACACATTAATTCAGTGCACTCTCAGAAGCCAAATAAATGGTGAGGCCAAAAAAAAAATGATGGGGGATTGGGGAACAAGAAATTTCTGAAAAATTGAGAGCAAGACAACAAGAGCCAAAAAAAACATATAATGAAATTCATTGAATTCGCAATTCTTGCTGCCCTTGCTTTATCTAAGACGGGGGAGCAACAAATACCAAACTTGACATTTTATCTTGAAGTTTTGACCATTTGGATTATCATACTTGAACTTTAAAAACTTTAAAATAAAATTTGGCTCCTATGGGGATGGGGGACGTATGGAATTGAGAAGAAATAAAAAATTTACAAGCATCCTGGGATGTTTAGTAGATCTCACACAAATACAAATTTTGATGTATTATCTCAGAAAAAAGACACACAAGAGAGTTTTCACAAACACTTTATTGTCACCACATTTTGAACTGCTTAGTCAAACAGACCTGAAAAACAAAACAAAAAGGTTCATTTAATAATTATGTTAAACAGATAATCATTTGAATTATCTGATAACAAGCATGTACTGAGTTGGTACACCAAATTATGTCTAAGTGCACAAAATTATTTAATTGTTTTTTTTTAGTTCTGCTAACCACAAGGGGTTTATCTTTTTGCCGTTCTGTCATGTTGCATTTGTAATGGTCTAAACAGAGCATTTATGGTATTTATGATATCACTTTTTTTAAGATTAGATTTAATTTCTCCAAAACATGCTCAATGGGGCTCCTGTTGGGAAAATTTTGAAGGACTTATCAAGCTTATTTTTTTAGATGAAAAGTAGAACCCTTTAATAATTAGAATTTTTGAAAATAAAGCCTTTTCTCACCATTCCTGTTACATTTTCTAGACTTGAAGCGTGCAGTGACGATGTAGCAGGAGGCATATGACGTACCACGAGGCATAAAGCAGAGACAAATAATCAATGAATTATTCCCTTGAAATTGTTTGAAATAAAAATTTTATGACCATTTTTTAACAGAAATGAATTTTTTTAAACAAAAACCACATAACTCACTGCTGCTACGTCACAGGTTACCAGTCACTGGCCTGCTTGGTCTAAGTATACATCCCAATCTTTTTATTTATTAAAAAGCATACTTAGATATGGAAATTTTCTTTGGTTTTTCAAATTTTGAGTTCACAGATGACAATAGTATTAATCTAAAAAGTGAAAAAATAAGCTTGATAGGGACTTTAAACACGAGGTTCCAGTATAAAAGGGCTGGGCCTGCCCCTTTTCATGAAATTTGAAAAAATTTTAAAATGTAATGGCATCCATTGATAAACAAACAAGCCACTTTCAAGAAATCAAGGTCATTTACACCATAATCGTGAAACAGTTTCATTTTTTTAATAGTAAATGAAGTCATCGATATGATACCGTTCTACTGGTAGGCGTATGTCATAAAAGGCTGCTGATAAGAATTATGATATGCAAAATTTATCGCCTAAGCAATTCGAAATTCATGTGTGCTTCACAAGACCAAATCTGACTTTTTTTCGTTATTTAATTCGGTGAAACTTCGCTTCTGGAATCAAAATTCATAGTTATAACATTAATAAAATTAAAATCAGCCGAATATCATCATGGCAAGGCTCAGAAGCATGAATGAGCTTTGCACAACTGTAGATTATTTGCTTTATTTTGAAATTGCAAAACTAATCTAAGTGCAAGTAAAACGTGAATCAAAAAGCATGCCACAGCTGGCAGAGAGCACGGACCTTTATAGATGTTAACTCAGAGGCGGACGATTGGCAACTGAATGTGTGAAACCCCTTGGCTTAGCCCTTTTATACTGGAACCTCGTGTTTAAAATAATTCTAAAAAAACTCACCAAAGCCCATATCATCATCAGACTCCTCGGACTCCTCCTTCTTTTCTTCCTTCTTCTCCTCGGCCTTATCTTCTTCAGCTCCACCACCACCTGCGGCAGCAGCAGCAGCTCCACCTCCACCTGCTCCGGGAGATCCTGCACTGGTGATAAGATCCTTGATGTTGTGTCCTTCAAGAGCTTTGGCGAACAGACCAGGCCAGAATGGCTCAACATTTACGTTGGCTGCATTGAGAAGTTTCTTGATCCTTTCAGCCTGACAACAGTGCACAATTAATTGGGTTTCAAATAACAATAATATTATTATTAATAATAATAATAATTTAATTTTGTAGAGCGCAGCAAATCATAAGAAGATTCTCTTACTTGCGCTTTACAGAATTCATAAATAAAATACATAAATAAAATACAAAGAACTACTTAATAATAAAACAGATTTATAATTTGATTTAGACAAAAATTAGTTAACTAAATAACTTACAGTTTAAATGCTATCTTAAAAAAGACAGACTTAAGAAATTTCTTAAAAGAGTTAAGGTTAGTGGTAGATCTATTTTCATTTGGAAGGTTATTCCAGAGTGCAGGTGCAGGTGCAGTGAACCCGCGATCACCAAGTATGCAAGGTGTCTTTATTCTTGCTATTTGATCTTAAGTCATAACTGCATTTGTCTTTGCAAGTGGCCTTAAAAGTGATGACTACATCAGGGGTGGAAACTAACGCCGGCCCGGCGGCCAATGGCCAGCAAATTCTACGTCGGGCCAGTAGATTTCATGAAGCGCCGGCCCGACTGGCCGGTACGTCATGAGAAAATAAAAAAAATAATTAATTCAATTAGGTATTTTAGGACAACCTTTCAAAGCTTTTCTTCTTCAATAAAAAGTCACTTCTGTCTAACAATGTATTATTGAAAACGTAAGTAAGTACCTTCGCATCAACTTCGTAAACAATAGTGTTTTTGTAAAAATGGCCGTTCGTCATGAAATTATAAGCTGCCAAAGTTGAGTACTTGACGTGTTTTAAAAATCTTTAAAAGAGACATCGCGCCAGCATGTCCCTTGTACGCACCATTTAACGCTTCTAAATTGGTTTCGAAGAAATGACCACTCTTCCAATATGTCTCCTTTTTAAAGATATCCGGACTGAGCAAGAGCAATGATGATTTTTGCGTAAACATTCCTGAGAACAAACCTGTCAAAGTCTG
>JAOBAT010076454.1:5707-20491 GCA_026413305.1 Hydrozoanthus tunicans | reverse complement strand
TGTAATGAAGAGAGTACCACGAGGGATTTTGTCGTGTTCGGTTATGATTTTCTACATGGATTTCACAGGTTATAACAATGTGGAACGCTGGTTCAAAATCTTTAGTTAAAAGATTCCATAGCAAAGCTAGTTTTAGGAATGGCTTCCAAGGCCTCGATGAACTGTGGTGCTAGGAATAGTTTAACAAGCTTTCCTGGCATATCAGACAAAGAAGACTGCAATGATGAACTGTAGAGCTAGACATGGTTTGCCATGCTTTCTTGGACTATATGGAAAGCCGATTCAAATTCTTAGAAGACTTCAAAGGAAAGCTAGCTGGCATTAGGAATGGCTTCACTTGTTTTGATGAACTGTGTTGTTAGGAATGGTATATCAAGCTTCCCCGAAATACATGGAGAGCTGATTCAAAATCCTTCAATATTTCATGGTATTTCATTGGGCACCCTAGCTAGGATTGGTGTCTCAGGCTTTTTCCCAGACACAAAAGAAAAATGGTATGTAATCTTCCAAGATGTCGCAGGAATGCTGGCCATTCATAGAACACAGATGCAAATATTCCAAGATTTCATTAGAAAAACAAGGTTTTCTTGCAAACAGAGTTGCTGAGTGAGAAGAATGTATTTTTATTGTTTCCTTTGTTCAATATTCTCTTTGAATCATTGATTAATGAAGGAGTAGGCAGCCTGTGTACATTACCGGATTGTTATCCAACAAAAGGAGCTCCTGCTCCAACTCAGCATTTTGGGCTGACAGTTGCTCCATTTCTGGAACAGAAAAAAAACGTCAAGATTCAGAACACTTATGGTAACGAGATAAACAACTTGCCAGAAACAAAACTGGCAAGTTTTGTACAATTCCACCACAATAATAAAGAACTGAACATTTGATGCAACAAATCTTTCATGTTTTAGTTAAATAAATGGCAAATGATAATCCAGGTCCCTTTATCTAACAGTTTGTCAGAGTAAACAATAAAATTTTAAGTGCTTGCCAGTTTTCCATAGTCATTGTCTGCTTTTGGCCGTTTTTAAAATATCTTTATATAAGTTATCCTTTATCAATATCAATGTGGGTTGTCATGTTTAGAAAAAAAACTTAAAGAGTTGTGTTAAAAACCTACCAGTAAATGAGGCGGCATTCAGGTTTCCTGAAAAGGTGACAAAATTAGTAAGAAAACAGTTAAGAAATGCAACTACCTAAAAATTTCAAGTTATCTATTTTTAAGTTTGAACCTTTAAAAAAAAGCTTCCAGCAAGGATAGCTTTACACTAAGGCTGTATTAAAAATACACTTGTCTAGTGTCAACCTGCTTAAGTAGATAGGAAAGGTGCTTTTGTGAAAATTTTCATTTCAAACATAAAAAAGAAGTTTAACTGAAAAAATTCATGATGTATTGTTTTTGTAACAAGGCTAAAAATTAATAATAATTTCTATTCAAGCTGTCACTCACTGATTTCCATTTCAAACTCTTTATCAAAGTCTTCCAAATCATCTAAATCTCGCCCATCAGCCATGAAGGCATGGTAGCTCTTCTCCAGGTAGTCAAAAAATAACTGGAAGGGAAAAATTTTCATACAAAACATCAGACAACTTGTAGGCTTTTTGTTTGAAAGTGAGTTCAATTTGAGTAGAGAATAACAAGTTTCACAAAAAAAACTCTTAGATAGAGAGAGAGAGAAGATTTTTTTGTATATTTTTGTGTTAATAAAAATTCAATGCAAAGTTGTATCATTTCTTGCCCAGGTACCTTATCTTCCTGGCCAGGACCATCGTGGAATTCATCACCAACTCCTGGGAATAGGGCATTGTCTATATTGGCAGACATTGACATGCCATACTGAGGGGAAAGTATACATACATTAATGTATTAAACATAACATTTACATGTAGGTTGAAATATACAATTTGTAAATAAAAATTTCAGGCAAAAAGTCATATTCAGCTTACAAACTAAATTTTTTCCTTGAAAGTTGGTTTGCTAAAATGCAGGGGTTTTTGTATCAATGTGAGCCCCGACAACGACAATGTCGAAAGAAGATTATATGCTAGTTAGCAACTAGTGAACAAAAACAAAAAAATTGCATTTTGAGGCTCTAATTTTATGCTACAGTTGGAGAAAACATTTTCGATTTCTTTCACTGACAGACTTTCTATATATTTCATGGGAAAAAACTAAGGTATCTTGGCAGATGAAATGCAAACTTTTATTCAAGATGCTACTGTGTCTGTCCTGAGCAATGCAGTTTCAGTGTTTAACAACTTAGCTTGACTGATTTTGAAAACATGGTTGATATCATCCACCGGTCACAACAAACTTCTTTGATGAAGTGCAAAATATCAAATCCACTTGAAACCATGTAGAAACAAGTTCAGAGAGTTTACAGTTTGGAATAGTGAACTCACCCTAATGAGGTCAATGAGCCAGCAAAGCGCACCAAGGATGCTAGGCCATGTGTGGGGACTGCCCACAGAGAACATGGAGCTTTTGGATATCGTGAATGGGTATCTAAAAAGCAATGCCAACAGTAAGTCCCAGGGTTCTCCCAGATGTTGCCAGGAGGGTAGAAATTTAAGCTTCACCAAGCTATAGTTATTGCACATTGATCTAATTGCAAAGAAAAATGATTTGCTTCTTATACAATATTGGACAAAATAATTCGGACCTAAAACAAGCATTTGACAGTTAAACGATGTTTATTGGATTTAGGTTAAAACTTCATATCATGATTAAGTTAGAAATTTTGTAGGACAAAAATTAGAGTTAGTGATCAATGAAACACCTCGCCAATCCAAAGGCTACTTTGAAGAGAACTCTGATGTGCTGATAAAATTATGAAAATGGTAGTAGGGAGAGTCAGGTCAGGGCATAAGAGATCATTACCAATGGTTTCCATTATTGGGACACAATGCTGACCATTTCCAAGAAAAACCAATCAGCTAAAAACTGTATACCTTCAGAATTTAAAAAATCCAAGGTTTTTCAGGGCTAGCTGTTTCATTTTTTCCATGGCTTTTCAAGGGCTCTTAGTAAAATTTTGTTGAAAATTACTTCACTCATGGACTGTATTTATAAGCCCATACTGATTTTATATTTACCTGTGGTTAAATCAAAAGACGTGTACATTCTTATAATCACTCACCCAAGCATTTTCAACACTTTTGGGACTTCCTCTTCGGGTTTCTTGCTTATAACTGTGTGAATCTCCGGAGATGGGCACACAAACTTGAACACAAACTGAAAAAACAAATTGGTAGTCAAAAAAAAAAAATTTGCTGTTCAAAATTTCTATATCATTTAATAGTGCATTAGATGTCTGAGGCTATAAAAACATCAAACAGGTGTATGTATTATAAAGACAGAAAAAAAAATTGACAAAAAAGATAAAAGAAAAAGAAATGGGAAAATTTTAATGACTTGTGACAGCTAGAAAAAAACTTTGGCTTTGACAATACACAGTTTCACCACAGGCCTCAAATGATGACTCAAGTAATAATTTTAGTTGCACAAAAGAGTTTAATTTTAAGTGATATCTTGATTTAATGTGTATCAAATACCTATAAAAATAAATCTAAAAGGCTGGTGCTTTAATCTCCGGTTTCTGTAATGCAAAGCAAATGAGAGTGCTTGACACCATTTGGACAGGACACTTTTTACTTCATTGCAGGTTAGTACCCACTAGAAGGTGGTACCCATTTATACTGCTGAGTTGACTGGAACAAGTTGGGTGAAGTGTCTTTCTCAAAGACACAACACAATGGTCTGACCAGACCTGAAATTTGTGACCCTATAGGATTATTACTATAAGTCAAACACACCAACCACTCGGCTACTTCGCCGCTCATAACCTATAAAAATGGCAGATAATAAAAACTCACCAGGAAGACCTTTAAGAATTCTTTCATGGGGGGAGCACTTAAGACTCTCATGGAAATTGGATGAGGATAATCGGACTCTGTCAGGAACTACAGACATAAAATTAATGTGTTATTTAAATACTGTTTGTGAATCTTTACATAATTAAGGTTCTAAGCAAGGTACCAAAAATTCTTACCAAATGAACTTAATTATTATTTTCAAATTTTTATTCATATCAGAATTTTTGCATACATAATATACAATAATAATTATATACGTGCACAATACTTAAAATCTTTTCATTACAATTTATAGTAGTTAAAGCACCTCTTAGGTGACTTAGGTAACAAAATCATCACCATCATTAGAAATACATATATTTATATTGTATTACCAACAATACCTACTTCCATCAATTGTTTAATCATCTTTTGTTGATAACCTGTTGGATAGTATAGTAACAGACAATGTTATAAATAAAATTATTATCTTATTAAATATCTAAGTACTAGGTCTTTCTGGGAAATCATTTGTCAATGCTCTTTCACTGTGCAAAAAAACAAGGGCTAAATAAATTTTTTGCCAGGCATGTCCAACAAACGAGGTTATTGAGGTATATTTATTATATGGCTTAGATCAGTAAAAGAGAACAAATTATCATCTCTGCAAGCACCCAATAGTGAGAAATCAGTCTAATAACTTCTACCACCGCCTGGTTAGCCTAGTTGGTAAGGTGCCAGTCTTTCATGCGAAAGTCCAGGTTTGATTCCCGGTGCCGGACCTTCACTCAGGTCTTAAAACAACTGAGAAGAAGGTGCTGCCTTTGCTCTAACATCTGCAAACGGTTAAACCTTTGCGTCTTCTCGGATAAGGACGTTAAACCGTAGGCCCAGTCTCTCAATCTCCTATTGGGGACTTAAAAGAACCCACAACACTTGTCGACAAAGAGTAGGGTGATCCCAGTGTCATGGTCTGTCTCTTCTACTAACTGAGGGCAACTCTTACTGAACATTACTGTGAGCCGCATATAGCGGACTATCTAAGACCCTCAATACCAGAGTCATCTGTAAATAATTGTTAAGCCCCTTTGATCATATCCACATGGAAAAGAGCACTGTATAAATGCTTAACATTATTACTGTATGGGAAGTTATTGGACCAATTTTCGGCCAATCAGCAAGGAGGGTTTGGCCATTGGCCCTAGAAGTTCGAGTTGCAAATATGTAATAATAAATTAATAAACCCCCTCTGCAATAAAGGCATTTTTTAAAAAAGTGTTTCTATCAAGTACCAGTCTATCACATTGTAACTGTTTAACACTGTGTAACACTAACATTATAAATAGTACTAGACTACTAAATTATTAGTAGAAATGGTAGAGATAACTATGTTATTGTTATCGATGTTGTTATTAGTTTGCTTAATAACTGTAAGCTTTAGGAGCTTTTGAAGTTAATAAGACTACTTATGTCAATTTTGCAAACATAAATATTAGTCAACATTGATACCTCTGTCAGACAAAGGACGAGGGTCCTTGACAACCACATAACCACCTTTTCCATACTGACTGGACCTCCTGCAAGAAATAAGAGGTGAAAACGACCAGTATAGTTTTAGTTTTAAGAATTGCAACTCATAAACGACCAGTACAACTCGAATCAATCAAAGAAAGTTCTGGTCAAGAAATGCTAGTTTGACGGTACTAAGTACGAGTGTTGACATTTCAGAAACACGGACAATATATTTTTCAATCACGTTGTCGAATTCTTTTGGGGAGCATTTGACAATAATAATTATTCATACACGAGCCAAGGAGTAAAATCTATTTAAATCTCAACCGTTTATGGTATGAGCTGGTAGCGATGAAAAACTTACCAATCTCCAAACTTACCGACAGAGCAAAAAAGCATAAATAGTGAAAGCAATTTAAAACGATTTCTTACAGAAAAGACTTAACTAATGATCGGGTACCTCGATTTTCCATTTCCAGCAATTGACAGCCGTCCACTTGAAACACGGCGTCCTACAGACGATCGCGATCCGAGCGAATTCTTCTTTTCGCCGGGCAACTGTCTCATTTGAAGTTGATTGCTGTTGACAGACCCAAGGGTGGAACGCCTCATCTTGGAACAGTTACAATAAAACAACAAGATTTATCGGCAAAATATCAACAACAAAGATCTGACAACAACCGAAATTACGATATTCCCGCCGTTTTCAAACTTTTTCGATCTTGAAGTCCTGCTAGTTACCAGTCTGCTCTCTTTCCATTGCACAACCGCTGGCTGCTCTCGTGCTGGCCTGTAAAACATGGCGCCTTAATTCGGGTCAGTATTTCTTTGCGCTCGCATTTAAAAACTTTGAAAGGAGATTAACAGAATAATAACAATGGGAAAGAACAAACGGAAAAAGAAACAAAAACAAGAAGATTTTAAAAAAGTGAAACTAAAAGTTGGACGTAAGCTGCAGCCAGCTCAAAACGTCACTGAAACGCAGTTCAAATCGCGTGCGATCGTTTTGCCATCGCAATTGAGCGGTCAGAATTCTGGAGAACCGACGAACAACAGACGACAGAATTTCAAGGTAGAAAATTTTTGACAAACTTAGGTGGAAATCATATCACTTTAGAAAATTCTGACGAGAAAACATTCCTCCCCAGACCCCCATCCCAGTGCTGCCTGCAACACGCGGATGCAGTATGTGGAATCCACAGTTATAAAACTGATTTGGTTCTACAATTATAAAAGTGGTTTTAGAGAGAGGACATTGAGCAATCCAGCGTGCATTCTTGATTTTCATTTATTATATTAAAATCTGATGGTTGTGACACAAATGTGCAAAATTCTGAAATCGAAGATAGAAATTTTTGCATTTGGGATTTGCAGACTGAGAACAAAGTATTTGGTATATACGCCATGATAAATATATGCTAACGTATATACGTAATGATGGTTAATGAATTATAGTGTATGCTAATGAATTAGGAGAAAATGATCATTATGGTCTAGAATATATTTGGGGGTGCCTCCATGGCATTTTATCATGGCGTATATACCAAGTATTTAGATAGAACAATGTGTTTATTTTTTTAACCTCAGAAGGACAGAAAGTAAGGTCAGGTTTGTACTGGGCTACCTGTGGTAAGCCCAGTAGAAGATTCTCTGTTTTCCATTGTCTACAGATGAAATTTTGATGATCCCACATTGCCTTTTGAACCAGCTTAAGCATATTTTAAAAGTGTTAAAAAGCATTCTATTTTGAAAGTCCACCAAAACAATCACAACCATGGAATCAGTTTAAAAACCAGGCAACTGGAACAAAATAAAAAAGTTGCCCAGTGAACACCCTTCTAAAGAACATATACTTGAGAGAGAGAGAGAGAGAGAGAGACGTGTTCTATATATTTTGTTCAACTCTTAAGCTGAAAGTTATTTCCAAGGGGTCTTACTAATTTAACCTGAGTTAAAGGTACATAGATCTACTCTTGTCTGGTTAAGTAATATAAGTGTTCAACCTCAGTGGGAACAAAAGACTGAAAGCAGCCCTTTGCGCTCAGCATGGAGGAGGTAAAACACCTGAGCTCATTGCTCTGTAAGGCAAAGTAAGCTATTGTATATTTCTTTTTTATCTTGATTTAATTTATAAGTAACCAATTTCATTGCAATGTTTTTACAGGATTTGATATCGCAGGTGAATCACTACAACTCCACAGTAAGGAAAGATGCCCTTGCAGGGTTGAGAAATTTGTTACAAAACCATCACAGTGCCTTGGAGGAAAATCTTAGTGCTATTATTCAGCATGTCATTGAGAAGATTACTGACATTGACAGCAATGTTAGGCAGTCACTTCTGCAGCTGCTGAAATATATATTCCCTTTAGTACCACCAGAAAAAATGGCTCCATTTGTTCCTTTTCTCACTGCTCATCTGAGTTGTGCAATGACTCACATTCATGAGGAGGTACAGCTAGACTCATTGAAATTGTTAGAATTGTGTTTGAAGCACTTTTCCAAGTTGATGGTAGAAAACTCGGCAATGTTACTCCCAAACTTCATTAGCATCATATCCCAACAAAGTCTTGCCCCGACATCCAGTTGCAGAATAAAAGGAAAAACAAGTATTGCTACCAAAGACACCCATGTGAACCCAAAAGGAAAAATGTCCTCCCAGAAATCTAAGTTGCTAGTACTTAAACAGTTTTTAGAACTTCTGGTGGCTGTGGAAAGTGCAAGCTCAGGTAAAAGGGTTTTGGACGATTCTGCGATGCAACAATCTTCTTCAGTATTAACTACTGGTACATCAAGTGTTCAACGTCCGGGAAGAGTTATGTTTAGTGATTTGAAACCAACTTGTGTGCAAGTTTATCAGCTCTCAGTTGAAGAGCCGAATTTGAAACCGAGGCTTCAACTTGTCAATAACTGGTGCTCACCTGGGTTCGGTAGCAGCGATGCCCATAGTAACAAAGGAAATACTAATCTTTCAAGCCCGAGTGATGTTAAGAAATTTACGGAGCTTGTCATGCCGATGTTACTGGAGTGTTGGATGGAGTGCAACCCATCGCAGATGATCTCAGATTTGCCAGGAGGCACCTCATCTCAGCTTGCTATAAACATTATGGTGGTAGTTGCTAAAATTGTTAAACTCTTGCTCTGTCTGCTCAGTGCAAGAAATGTTGTGTCGACTCAGAGTGTCACTGATTGGTTGAGAGAGAACTACCTCAAAGACTTTAAACAACATTTTGTTGCCTTCTTTCCTTTTGCCACCAGCTTTAAAGTGGAGGAAAAGAGAAAAAAGCAAGGAAAAAAGAAAGCGTTGCTGTCACACCAAGAGAGTGATAATGACACCACGACACTTAATGTGTTGGTTTGCGAGATTATGTCAGTGTTTGTCAGTACACAGTGTATTCAAGGAACACAACCTGAGGCATGGATCCAAAAACTTGTAGAATTTACTTCAGAAATCTTGAAGAGTAAGTCAAGTGGACAAGTTGCTGCTCAGTATCTGGAGGGGACAGAAATTCAAAGCCTGCTTATATTTATTCAACAGGTTTTATCTTGTTTACAAGTGGTGGAAGGTAAGATAATTCTAATCCTGCACCTACTGGATATTCAGTAGTTTTACCACAAGAACAAAGCTAGTTGATTGCTGTCAACAGGTGTATCAAAAAAGATTTTCTGGGTTAAGAACTACAGTGCAACAAAGTTCGATTTATAATGAAGTATTGTTGTAACGGCGTCCCAATGAATGCCTTGTTGTACTCACATCACGTGATTAATGACGCCCTTTTTGCTTAAATACACCATATTATCGTACTTTTAGTCAGTTGATTGTTCTTTGCAAGTGTTGCACGTTATTTCAATAGTTTTGTACACTTGTTTTCATAAATCGCATTTAAAGTTGGACAAAGTCAAGACCCGGCAAGCGGGACTGTTATTTTACTGTAACATTAGCCGACTGAATTAACACGAAGCGAGGACAAACAATTGATGACCGTGGACGGGGTGTAATTTACAGGCTTGCCTTTATTGCATTATAACAGATCGAATACAAGTCGCAAGATGATAGTTCAAGTCGATTTGCAAGGCGACCCTTGCAAAGAATGATCAACTGACTAAAAGTACAAAAATATGGTGTATTTAAGCAAAAAGGACGTCATTAATCACATGATGTGAGTACAACAAGGCATTCATTGGGACGCTGTTACAATTGTTTTCGGTGTTGCAAAGTTATGTATCAGTAAAAACCCTTTTCCTTATAACAGACTCTGTTATAAGGAAAACCCTGGTATAAGAAACAAATTAATTTTTGGTCCTGAGGTCACATTTTACCCAAATATAACAAGTACAAATATTTGACATACTGTACTAGAAACTTCCAGTCATGATACCCTCTTGATTTTGCTGATTCATGTTAATATATGTTTCACCAAGAGTAAGGATGGTCCAAAAAAAACATGTCATTGCAAGTTTTTTTATCAGTTATCAAACCTTGGTATAGTGAAGTTTTTCATTTCTGTAAGTTGTTGTATCAAGGTTTTGTTTGTTTTGAAGCCCCATTAGAATGAAGCAAATTGTCCACAGCCCTTTGGCTATTCACTATTTTGGGGAAGCACTGTACCAACTTTTTAGTTACCAATAAGTGCATTTAATAGTTATAGTACACTCTGCAAGTCAGAATGAAATGATCTCAAACTCACAAAAATATACCTTTTCTGCTGTAGGTGACAATGAAATAGAGAACCTCTTTAGTAGTATCTTCTACTTGTATCAGTCAAGTCACTTGATGTCCTCTGTCAAGAAAATACTATTGAAGTTCTTAGCACAAACAGTCCTGAATAGAAACCACAGATACAGGTAAGATGAGTACAGATAGTTAAGTAAAAGATTTTTTTCCTGATGTAAGTTTTTGTCTGTCAACATAGTTACAAGTGTGTGATCAGGTAAGGATGAACTGAAGTGATTGGTGTTGCGGTGGCAAAAATAAAAATTGGGGTTCACCAATAAACTAAAGCTTTGGAGTTCTTTTTGTACCAAATGATTCTCCAAGTTCTGAAAAGAAGTTCCTAAATGTTTTTTGGAAAACTCTTAAAACCCAGCTTTTAATTAAGTTATGCAGCCACAAATAATCTTAGTTGTTTTTATGATAACCCCTGCAACTCTTTTCACTCAGCCTTTGGAATTGCACCTTGTGTGTTTTTCATTGGTTTTAAAGCTTGTCAAGTAAGAAATGTTTGAAGATTTTAAAATTATAAAATTGCTTAGCAAAATAGAGTCATTAAGAAATTGTTTATTTTCAAATTACTGTGCAAATTATGTAGTAAGAGTTACCATTTCTGTTTTATCAAGTGAATACATTTTTTAGAAAATAGTAAAATTTACCGTATTTTCCAGACTATAACCCACACCCCCACATTTTTATGACTAAGAGAAACAAAACTCATCAGATAACCCGCATCAGCATATAAACTGCACCATTGACAATATTTACAACAATCTTTGTTTGTTTTTAGATAGCAAGGACAAGTTAAAAAAGAAAGTTCTTATAACAAGAATACTGTAAAATCTAGCGGAACATTTATACAGTACTTGTAGCCAGATCAGCTTCAGAAACTAACAGATAAACCATGCTGGTAGATTACCCACACTGTTTCCAATAGAAAGTACTTAACCATAGTTAATCTAGGGACGGGTTTTAAAACCATTGTTGTAAGTCTTTGTTTGCAGTTTTCCTTTGTTAACTAGTCCTGAAGGTGCACAAAATACAAAATTTTTGAGATGCAAATGAACAAGTGCCCAGTTAAAACATTCTCACTAACACCTGAAACAAAGAATGTGCATGGTCGCAGTTCGTCCAACCTACAACAAAGCATCTTTGCATATTCTTTATATTTTCCTTTTGAAGTTTGCCAGCTTTCATAACCAGTCCTAGATTAACTTTGAATTAACAGATGACCCGCGAGTTATAGTATGGAAAATATGGTAGATGTTTTTGTTAATTTTCTCATTACTTCACTATTCAGATACAAGGGCATCCCAAGAGTTGTGAAAGAGTGGCTTGATACACTACCAAGACTGTTGCTTCAGCTTGGCAACTCTTCTCCTGAGATGTCAACTCTTGTCATCAATGTTATCAAACAGAGCATTAAGCAGCAGTTAGTAACTGTTTGTAACAGGGTCGAGCTGCCCTTGATTGATTTCTTTGGTAAGTTATAAGCTACTTTTTTTTAGAAGTTGATATGCCACTGAAAATAAAATGCTACAGCAAAAATGGGCAAGGTAAAATAATTGAAACATTTAAAACTCTACAGTGTTGAACCTTTGTTGCAAAAAGGTCTTTTGGAGAAGTTTCATTTCCAAAGTTTGAATTACCAGGACACTGCCTATTTGAAATGTGCTGTGTTTTAGTTAAAGTGCCACTGAGCCCTCAGGGAGTGGAAAGAGTTATTAATCAAAAGAGATTTATCAGTTTTGATTTGCTGAATATATGGACATAGACTAACAAAAGTTTTGAGACTGGAAATGTTAGTCAGGTGAGGATCCCTTTAAGAGTTTAGTTGTGAGTTTTAAACTTTTTTTGAAAAATTTGCACTTCCATGCTTGCTGGTTTTTTTTTTTTGCTTGCCACTTCCAGACTTGGAGATTTTGTGCTTTGGAAAGAATTAATCCTGAATGAGTTTAAAACTAAGAGGTATTGTCATTTTACCATCAGATCCAAAGAAAGGCCCCTTTGTGGCACACGAGGACAGTGTTCAGCGAAATGCTGTTGAACTCCTCTTTGTGCTGCCCATTACTAGTGATGCGATGCTCAGGGTGTTGGTTGAATGCTGTCGCAAAGGAAGCATGTCACTTGCAGTTGTAGAATATCTTATACAGATCCTGTTCTATAGGTATGTGAAGTTCAGTAAAATCTCAGCCTTTTCAGTGGCAAGATCCGTGGCCTCTTGTTTTTGTGCCAAAGTTTCGCATCTTCACAAAAAAGTGAAAAACTGTTGTGTAAGTATTGAAAACTATTTGGAGAATACTTAGGTCTCTATAACTTATCCAAGCCCAAAGACATTGGACTGGTTTCAAACTGTTTGACTTATATAGTCATATACATTTCTTTTACTTCTTCAAAGTTACCATTTGGGCATAAAATTAATTTTTTTGCTCTATACACAATGTAGAAATGAGAGGTAGTAGAAAAATTTTAGCATGTTATGATGTTAGTTAAACCCCAAACATTACAAATATCGTGTTGGTAATTCTCCTAACTAGGGTTAATACTTTTCAACATGTAGCTCGGAAGAGTTTCACCTTTTATACTTGGTACTTTACCATAACTGATCAATCCCCATATTTGCATTACAAATTGACTTATTTTATATGTGTTTTGTAAGGAAGTGTTAAACGTTGATAAATTGGCTCATCTGAAAGGGTTAAAGATTCTCCTTGTTCTTTGCAGATCGCCCTGCTATACTGGTCACCTCACAGAGCCACCAGCTGTGACTCTTACCAGTTTCTTGAGTTTTATGTTTAGCTCAGCTATAGGTAAGTTTTTGAAAGCCTTACAAAGTTGTTTTAAAACAACAGCAAATGCTTGGTTTCAAAAGAGTCTTCTTTGTCAGTAACTTCAAACCACTAACTTCTCCCATAGGGACTTTACAGGGTTTCAATTTGTTAATGTTTTAGGGTATGGCTAAAGAATTTTGGAGGTGGCGCAAAAATTGTCATTATAGAAAGTCCTGTCTAAGTTTTGTTTGGTATACACAATCTTTAATAAATGTGTGAATTGGTGATATCTATCAATGTACTTTTTTTCAAACAGTTACCAGTTATTTGGAATTAGACACAGCTGAGCTGAAAATCCAAAGAATTCAAACAGATATTGTTTTTATTTTATTTTCAAGTTTTCAAGTTGCATCCATTTTAAAATTTAGATATACAATTTATCTGAATCCAACCCTAAAATTGCTCAGGTGAAAGCTTATGAAGCGAGAGCTCTGAGAAATTTGCTGTTTGCCAGCCTTTATCTTAAACACTGCATTAGTGTTTTAGTTAGTGAGGTAATGTATGAGCATTAACTGTTCCTTTAACTACCTCTAACATCAGGGTATTCCAGAGATGAGTTGAAGAAGTACCAGGATAGTGCAATGCTGGATGAATCAAGAATAGTAAAACTTGGGTAAGGATTTTGTACCTTTTTTACAGTAATTTTGCGGATGCAGAAGAGAAGCATGTCTTTGATCACTGGTTCATGCTAACGCTGCAATTTCAGCTCAAGGGTATGCTGGTTCAAATCTCTGCACTATTAGGAGAACTATTCACAGCTTCGTTTTGTTTGTTGCAAAAGCCGATTCATTACAACAGATTAAAATTTTATTGTATTTGTTTAAATGTAAACTTTTCAACATTGCTAAATAAAACCTCTAAGAAATCTCTTCTGAATTTAACCTCCATTCAACATTTTAGTGGCAGACGACAAGCATTTTTTTTGCTTATTGCTCCCAAATGAGCCAATAGAATAACTTACAAAGGGATAATGAATATTTTGATAAAAGAAGTATGTTTAATTGGTTCCCCCTGCAGAAAAACCTGTGAGTGTGCAGTCGTTTTTACTGGTATGGAGAGATGGGATTACCACAAGAAGTTAGTAAAGGTCAGGAAATTCTTTTTGTTCATCATTTTATTCTTCCTGTCTTTCCTCTTGTTTGTTCCCATTTTGTTCTTCCTTTTTGTCATGTTCTTCTACTTTTTATATTCTTTTTTACTTTAAACTATATAAAGGTTTGTTGACGTTTTAGTTAGGGGACAAAGTGGAAAGTATCTGTGAGCTCATAAGTTGGATATTTCCATTTACCAGTTCTACAGCAACATTTCTGGTATCCAGTCAGACTGCAGTATTTATAATACCCAGTCAGACTGCAGCATTTTTGTAGCTAATAAGACCAAAGACCTGTATTTCCAAATCGATCAAGTTGCTTCGTTTCTGCCAAAAAATGTCATACAATTAAAACATTGTGTATGTTTGAGATTGCTACATTTGCTTTGCAATTGTTAGCTTTGTGTGTTTTCCTTTTTGCAGATGGTTTGCAACTGCTACACACAGTTAAACTGTTCTGACAAGCTGCTGCATTACATGGCTGGTACCAGTGGTGCCCTTACAACACTCTTGGTAATGTTTGGTCTTTATCTACCTTAGTCTAGTGGTACCCGTTCAGTGTTCATGTATCTTGATCTAGTGGTACCAGGGGTGCCCTTACAACACTCATGATAACAGTGTTCATTTACCTTAATCTAGTAGCTAGTACTAGTGGTGCCCTTACAATACTCATGGTTACAATGTTCATCTATCTTGATCTAATGGTACCAGTGGTACCCTTACAACACTCATGATAACAGTGTTCATCTATCTTGATCTAGTGGTACCAGTGGTGCCCTTACACCACT
>JAOBAT010076443.1:0-11444 GCA_026413305.1 Hydrozoanthus tunicans | reverse complement strand
TGTCCTATGTTGTCATCTTAGGATTTTTTGCAACAAATAAGGATTTTTAATCGTGATGGTATCTCCAAGCCCGTGGGTAACATATGTTTTTGTCCTATGTTGTCATCTTAGGATTTTTTGCAACAAATAAGGATTTTTAATCGTGATGGTATCTCCAAGCCCGTGGGCAACATTCTTTTCGTTATGTGGATGAACTAGCTTTAAAGCAAAGCTAGTCATGCATAAGTCATAATCGAACATTGTTGCTTTTCCATAGTTGGCGTTCCGTTATTGAACTCCTACTTTTGCTTCTCAGAAATGAATTTCATAGTTTCATCCATCAAAAAGTTTCGCTATCGTAAACTAAACGAAATTCAACACAAGTTTGATCCTCTCGACTGAAAACGATGTACTGAAGCAATTAAAAGGCAAAGGCTCCGATCAACGTTACAAAGTTAATATACTGCAACTCTTTCCGTCCCAAATACGTTAAAAGGTACCCAGCGAACAGAGACCTCTATTAACGGGCCGCGATAAACGTTCTTTTTCTGCTCGGAGGATACCGGAACCCATGATTTTCAGGGTACTAGTTCTGTTTTCATCTTCATATTTTTATTTTACATCTTGCAAATTTCAGTTCTTTTAACACAAAATCACTTTGTATGTGTTATGTAAGGAGAAGTAAGATATCTATAAAAGAGCTCACTAACAAAATAACAAATTGTTTAGACTTTAACATAGAAGTCAAAAGTAAACGCGAGTCTTTTCAAAAAGGCACTAGACTTATTTTTTACTCTTGAAGGTCATGTTGCCTTCCGACTGCTTGTTATGTGACAATGTTTCAACGAGTAAACTTGCAGAGTTTCTGGTGGGATGTTTGCTGGCTGTGTTCTTCTCTTACGAAAAAAATACCAATTGAAAGCTGAAAATTTTCCCTGGGTAGCTAGCGGGTCGGCACTAAGTCCCCTCGTGTTGCGCTGAACGTGATATGCAGTAAATAAAGGCGCGCACGTAATTGGACGTTCGCCGAAGGACTTTTGTCTTTACTTCTTGTTCAGTACTCACATTTGCTAAAACACGGGACCGCACGCAGACCAATACCTTTACGTTTTAAACCCTAAAAATTACCAGGCTCTTGGTTTAACAATATAGGGAGTAAACCCCCCCCCCGGGCTCTTAAGGTACGTTATAACAAACACCAAACAACATCATTCTCCTGTATGCTGTGCTCAAGTTGTACTCTTTATTTGAATCAAGCTACAAGAAACCTTTATGGTTAACAATCACAATTGGTGTTCAGTATCCTTAAATCATTTGATCTTTATATCAAATTCAGCTTTCAAAGTTTTTATCAACGACGATGAACTAAATTTGGGGAACCGACTCTTCATCCTCATCTAGGTTCGAAGTACGTTTAGGCTTCCTAGAAGCAGGCCACTCCGGGAAAAAACGCTTGGACAAACCTCTCATGTACCAGCCGGGATGCTCTACCAGAATGTAGTAGGAGTCGCTTTGTATCTCGTTGTTATTGTAGCCAACGAATGCTTTGTGATAGCCGAACGCGGTCTTACCACAGATCATGTGACCATCCCCGTACATGAACCTCGCCACATACAGAGTTGCACTTAAAGCAGTTGGAAAAAGAAATTGAATATTGGTTTCCTTCGAGTAGATCTCAACCGGAAAAGAAATGTTATGGAAATGCTGCACAAAGTTTCTGCTCGTTTCTTGTTACCCATAAAATCCTCCCATAACCTTCCCCCCAAGTACAATTTTTCACTTCAGATAACATTTCCAGCTAGCTTTTCATTCGGGACTGATACCGTCCAAAGTCCTCACGCAAACCTCGTTTTACCACTTCCTTTAAACACGTGTCTTATTTAATAACACCCCGATCCTACTGCAAGAACAAGACGACGGTCACAACTCGACCAATGAAGTGTTCCTAAATTATATCCAATGAACATTTCATTTAAAAGTCAAATTTGGATTTACTGACCGTTATCAGTGCCACCAACTACGGCGTTGCTTGGCCTGTCGCCTGAAAAAGCCTTTTTCCATTCCAGGTGTGATTTCCATTCAGGATTGGTGAGAATTTCGTAATGGGACTCAAAGAACTCTTTTCCACCATAACTTGTGAGTGCAACTTTATAGGAAGGTGCCATTTTGCCGGGCGTCCAACCAGAATGCAAGTGGACCCGCGCAATGTACAAGACCTATCAACAAAGATGACATTGAGAAAGACAAGACTTTGTACAATCGACTGTTATTCATAAATAATTTCTTTCCTTATTGTGAATCGACAAGTTTCGTTATAAGTCTTAAGAAAATTAAAAAAAAGGCTTCTGCGTAAACGCGTTTGTAACGAGTTGCCACTAAACTTTTGAACTCTAGAATACAAGAAATTTTAACAAAATATTTCCTCCGTTAACAGTTATTTGGTAGGCTTTGTTTTTCTCTGTTAAAAAACGACGAAACTCTAACGGCACCCGAGACATTCCTGAAATAAGACAGAATTGTTGTTTTTTGAAACTTATGTTGTCAACTTTTGAACTCTTCGTTTGAATATACGAATTTGTACCATCGACTTACTACTATAAATAACTAATATCAGTATTATAATACAAAATAGCATAACTGGAGGGAAATTTTCAAGTTTTACTGCTTTAGTTCGGGTAGATTGAACAACGAGGTTATAAACAATATCACACGAACAGTGCTTTTCGAGTATTGGTTTTATTTTTAGCTAACGGTTTATAAAACAACTTGTACAACGTAACAACATTCGATTACAGCAAAAATGGTAAATAAACTGCTTATTACACCGAAAAAGTTTTACCGCAAAAGGACTTGTCTCCTTTAATTTACCTAGGACACCGTTTTGCAAACACTTGGTAAAATCAAACACTACGCACCTCTCCAGAGAAGTTTTCCCCTCCGACTACAGCAAAGGGAGGGACGTGGCCGTTATGAGCTGCAACCCATTTCAAGTTGGAAGTACTATAGAGTGAAAGGTAATACGTTAATGTCTTCATTAAGGAAAGTAAAGAAAAAAGAAAAGAAGAAAGTTGCAGCCAAGATAGAAATTAAAAAAAGGAGTCAATATAAGGCAATTTTGTCCAAGTAATTTACGTTTCAAGATATTGCTTTTTAACAGTACCAAGGGACTGCATTCGTTTTTCACGACTACCTTTTTAAATTGCAACCAGTGTTTCGATATACAATTCTAGCAAATATCATTTTAGTACGATAGGAGGGCTTTTCTAAAGTTCATAAAAAATCGATCCGACTTACCGCGATTTTCAAAATCAGTGCAACAACGAAAAGCAAAGTCCATTTCTTGTCAATCTGCCCCATGATGGCCTATAAAGAGAACATAAAAGTTATTACAACATTATCAAACTGCCAAAATACTCAACTAGTAAGAGAAAGCGGATAATACCTTAACCAGTCCGCTTTCCATAATAGGCGCCAAATATCAACGAGGTATATTGTATGTTACTGAAACATTTTGACTTGAAACCATTGAAAGAAACTAAACTGAAATGAAAAAAATATCTCGAGGTTTTGTTGAGCTGACAGTAGAAATTTTTTTGACAATCACACAACTAGCTGGGTTATTTAGCTCGCTGGAATCAAGGTTCAGTTAACGATAAAGTTTGTTTTAAAGAGCACGTTTTTCTCACTTCAAAAGTTCAACCAAGAACTGAAAAAGTTTTACCAAGAATTTACCGGCTGTGTGTCTCTGCAACAAGCGTAATATTGACTTTTTTTTGCTCAGGTTATTTAAACCTCTGAAGTTCAGCAGTCACGAAGTTGAGTACGGTCTTCGCCTTAGCCATCGACCTAATATAATAACATTAGAAATGGGAAATTTTTGCTCAGAACAAAATATAACTATAAATACATAAGATACATAAAATAATTGACGAGGGCTTTAGGACTGCTGTTAAGAACGGTTTTAATGAGCAACATTTACATTAAACAAAGGCAACAAAAACGTTTTGAAAAACCATGTCACAATTTGAGATCTTTTACCACCTAAAAAACTAGCAAGTTACAAACTGTAAATATCTGGCATTTCTTGTTTGAAGACAATTATACCATATTGCCCAAAACGAATGTCGTTAAACTTTATGTAAAGATAAGGTTTTAACAAAGAAACTATAGCTACAAATATTTTGATAATCAACAACAACCCAAAAATCACTCGATTCTTTCGTCGTAGACAGCACGGTTTGTGTAAAGAAAAAGTCAGTTTTACTTACTGCACCAAAAAGGTTTCTCTGAGCTTACGGTGCACATAATATGTGTGAAGTCCATGAAAGGTTATCAATGTTATCTTTTGTTGAATATAAAGCATAAAAGATACTTTTAATTTAAATATTCTGCATGCAGGCAAAAACTAGCGGTTCTTTTTTTTAAGCCTAAGAAAGAGCACTTTTTCTACAGTTTGTTGAATAGCCTGACTTCCATTTCTAAACAAATTAAAATAATTTTCCAGCACTAGTTTTTTTTTGTCCAGCTGACAATGAAATTTAGGTTTAAGAATGTTGAATGGAATTTTGTATAGTTGCACAGCGCACTAGACTCAGTTGTTCAAAGGCCGATCAACACCAACCAAGAGTCAAACTCTTAACTTACTTTCTTGTTTTAAAATAAACGGAGAGTCATAAAAGCTGTAATTTTAGAACTGTCAAACTTGGGAGGGGGGGGGGTGGAATTTGATCATTAACTCTCTTTTCGTCTTTTCGAACTTTTGCGATTTTCACTGTGACCCCCCCCCCCCAACAATTATTTTTTGTTTCTGCCGCCTTATGAAGCAGTACGGCTTTTTTTCCTTAGAGAAGAAATTAGTTAAAGAGAAGAAGTTGCCTTAGTAACTAAGGATTAAAGTTAAGCTGCCTTTTGACTAAAATTTGAACAACCCAGCCCTGATTTCCAATTTCTAACTGAGTACAGCTTTATGACCATTTGTAAATTCAATCAAATTTCAGTGTTGAGTTGAAAAAAAAAGTTCAATTCCGCGGTGACACCTTTCTTTTCCAAATGTAAAGATTTTTAAGGCGACGCGTTTCGTAATCCTAAGGGAAGGTGTCAAAACAATGGTATTTTTAAGGAACCCACTAACCCACCCCTCCCCACATTTCAGAGCTCAATTTCTCAAAACCTGATTTAGGGGTATTGGTTTTTTACTGTATTATGGACTCCTCTCTCCTCAAAGAAGGAAATGGTGCAAGCAGTTTATCAATATCTATTTTATTGAACATGATATTTGCTCCTGAAGTTCAGCATTTTTGAAAAAAGGTGGTGGGTGGCGGCACATGATACCCCACCTCCTAAATTGGGTTCCCAGGAAGTACCAATGCTTTGACCTTTTCCCTTAAGCAACTAGTTTTAATGAATTAACTAAAAAAGTTTTACTCCGTGTTATCAGTATGTAAAATTTCTCTGACGCTTGATTTACAGAAGCACAGGAGCACAGGAGAAGCACTGAAACTGCTATAGCAAGTAAAGAACTCGATCTATTTTACTCTTTCCTGTTACCAAAGAAGTAGAAATCAGTGCTGCATAAGCTGACGCTCGTGGGCTAGGCCCCATTTCAAGTTTGGAGTAAAAATGGCTATGAACGCGTCGAGCACATAGCAACTTCAATTAGTTGTTACTTTTGATAATGTAATAAACTTCTCAACAAAAGAATTTCTCATGGCCCAGTAAAAGCGAAGGCCAAAGATTTACGTAATGAATACAGGTTGTGCTCCACAGCAATGCCAAGAGGACTCAGTGGGGGAGGGGTTGGGAGGGATAAAAAGCCACTTCTAATCCCAGCCAGCGACAAACACGAATGACAGAAAAAGTTGGTGACAGCTTCCTATGTCACGCACTGTGAGAGGGGGTGTCCATTGAATGAATTCCCTGCGTCCCCTTTGGGTATACCCGGATGTATCACCAGAAAAATAACGCAACGATGTACGCTCAAAGACAAGTAAAGGAAAAATAAAAGATCCTGTTAGCGAGTAAATATATCATATCTTAGTCACCGTACCTTTTGATATCAAATTAACATGCAGTCTGGTGTCATTTATATAACTATACTTGGCTCAGTATATGGTTCACCAGGTGTAGATGTGAACTTCGTTTTGATCTTTTTCAGAATTATTGTGAGACCGAATGCAGCGTAGGCGAAGGAGAAACGGTCCTTAATAAGCTGCATATCTTCTACACTATGAGCAATGATAAAACCAGCATCCGTCGTCGGCGGTTAGCAGTTCGCGAATACGCATTTCTAGGATCTTTGTTTTGCATCAAAACGTCTTAGTTAAAATAACTTTTCCTGATGTTCGAATTGTTAAACAAAAGCCAGTGTCACAGTTATTAAACGCAAACCTGAATAGATGGAAAACAAGGTGGGTGCCAGGATGTTATATTAATAGAGATCTTATCAGAAAAAGCAAAATTGTGCCAGCGACAGAATTATAGGCCTTCACATAGCTTTGTACATGCATTTTAAGCCAGTTAAGAGGTATGCAAAACAAGGGCTGGCTATCAGGGTCGCGATGTAGCTTCAAGCACGCGTGTCACTCGACTAGCTTTGTTTATTTATTACGTGTTTGTCTGCAGAGTTAATATAAGGTTGGCCCACCGCTCAAAATTTTGGAGGAAGTAATAAATTGTTTTCGGTTCTTTTTCATCCTGTCCCTTTGAGCTACACAGAAAGGCGACTGAACTTAAAAACGAAAATCTTGCCTAAGTATATTCATTAATTACTTAGTTGTTGAGCAGCTTAGTTGAAGGAGGTAATTATCAAGACTGTGAGACCCAGCCTATCCAAGTCTCCGACCCGTAAAAATATTGGTTTATGAATAAAGAACAAAGAATTAGAACAAGTCACCAGAACTGCTTTGCTGTTTGCTAGTTTTAGCGCGGGCAGAGCTGAATTTGGATCAATTAAAATTAAAGTAGTTGGTATGCCTTTACGAGCTCATGAGCAACTTGTATATATAATGTATAAACAGGAGTTTTCTACGAGTACTTTTTTTTTCAAAATGAAAAACTAAGGAATACTCTCCCCCTTCGTTTGCTTTGTTAAGTAACGGCATCTAATTTTAGTTGAGCTTTTCTTCTCTTGATAAACAACTTAAAGAAGGCTCACGGACCAGTGAATTAATTGAAACATATATAGCCCTGACAAATCCGCGATATCAGTTTATGAAAAAAGAACAAAGCATTAACCGTTGTAGAACAAGTCACCAGAACTGTTTAGCCGTTTGATAGCTTTATAGCAGGAAGGGCTGATTTTGACAATAAGTGGACAGATTTAGCTTCTTTGAGAGCATACAAGTAACATGTAATTATCTAAAAACGAGAAAAGTTCTTTTCTGTGGCTTAAAGACTACCTGCTAACACAAAATGAAGAGCTAAAGAATAGCTTTCTGTTAGTTTGCTACAACTGTTGAAATACGAAATATATTTTTGGCTCAGCTCTTCCGTTTTCTCTTCATACATAATGTCTGAAGAAAGGCACGGACAAGTGGCTTGATTGAATCATATGCATGACCGCAGGGCCTGATCCGCGATATTGGTTTATGAAAAAATAGCAAAGCAATACGCGTTGTAGAACAAGTCACCAGAACTGCTTAGCCGTTTGCTAGATGCGCGGGAAGACTGATTTTGGACGACAATTGGACAGAATTAACATCTTTACGAGCTCATAACTGCATGTAAAAAATCATTATATCTTAAGATGAGAAATATTCTTTTCTTAAGGCTAAAACTGTACCTGCTTACAAAACTAAAATTAAAAAGCAAAAAAACACCTCTCTGTTACCTTTCTAAATTTGTAAAATTACGAAATCTATTTTTGGTTCAGCTCTTCTTCTCTTTGTGCACTACTTGAAGGAAGGCAGGAACCAGTGGCTTGATTGTTTACAAGTATTTTTTTATTTCCGATGAACAATCAAGACGTGGTTAGATGAAGGTACTTCAGGACTCGTTCCCTGCCTGATTGATAGAGCTGTCTATTCAATGTTTAAGCGGGTAATCTCGCAGTTTTTTATGCAAAAAGTTTAATCGTTGTGTCTTCAGGTTTCTTTGCTTACGAAGGCTCACTGAATCTCTTCAAACCACATATTTTTTTCATTGTGGTATGTTAACACCCTCCTGAAGTGTGAACTGAGTTATCGAAATGATTGAGAAAAAAAAAAGAAAAAAGGCGGGAAGCGAAAAATAGATGGCCTCAATGAACTAATGCCCGCAAAATCGAGAAGACGTGAAAATTGCGTGCAATATCGTGAGTCATGCAAGACTCCTTAATATCTGCACACTACTTAAAATCTTCATTCAAAGCTCATTGTTTATGCGATTTCATTTTGTACAGGATTCATTATCATCCTTTTTATAATTAAACCAGAACCGATATGACAGTGTAGAATATAATAGAGTAACTGTGTCCTCCTACAAACTATAATTCTAGCTAATCTTATTCACGCTTGATATTGAACCTGTTCAATTATGAGACAATTAAAAGACTCACAAAAATTGTTGTTGTTAACTATAATCGTGCTTCTATGACATCACTGAAAAAACTGAGCAACTTCAAGACCTTTTGGAGATCTACCAAGGTATTTCAAATGTGCCTTCAATGACGTCCGATTTCCGTGCCTGTTTGAGACAGTTAGGAGGTACACTAAACGAAGGACTCGGACGTAATCACATTTTACTAACACATGATTGAAGTAGCTTTCTTTGTTTAATAAGTGTTTATTGCATAGGTAGAATACTTTTATCCAATTGATCCAATTTTGGACGAAAAGCTATTTCGTTTTGCTGGTGTTTTTTTTTTTTTGCTTTCTGTTCCGTTGAGCTACGCAGAAACGATTGACTTCAAAGACGAAACTCTGAAACGCTTGTTGATTAATCACTAAGATAACGAACAGCTTAGCGAAAAGAAAGCAAAACTTCGGAAAAAATAAATAAGAGCTAATCTAACCACAGCCTTGATCCGCGATATTGGTTTATGAAAAAATATATTAATAACAAAGCAATGTGCGTTGTAGAACAAGTCACCAGAACTGTTTACCCATTTGCTATATGCGCGGGAAGACTGATTTTGGACATTAAGTGAATAGAACTAATGTGTTTACAAGCTCACGAGTAATATAAAACTGTCTGAATAGAAGAAGCGTTTTTTTTAGGTAAGAAAAGATTACTTTCTGATGAGAAACTGAAAAGCTGAAGAACAGCCGTCTGTTAGCTTTTACTACAATTGTCAATTTCTGTTGTCTAATTTTGCTTCAGCTTTTCTTCTCTTAATGCACAATGCCTCAGTGACTTAGTTGTTTGTATATGAAAATACCTTCCGTTAAATAGAGCAGTTCTAATTGCTCATACCTATATTGCGCTATTATAGTACGAAGTACAGCAAAAACTCCTCAAAGGATTTCGTTGGTACACTACCGTGAAAACAACTCGACATGGGAGTTCATTGCACGCCTTAATTGCACTAATCCCCGTGTTTCCAAGGACAGGATTTTGAGTTAAAATTGAGTGCACTCACTGATTCACGTAAAACAGTTATCAAACCTAATTTGTTTTTGAGAAGTTCGTTGCATTTCGTTGCATCACGTGGCATTTTCACGACAAGCCGCGCACACTTTAAACAAAGTTTTATTTTCATGATGTAAACCTTTGTGACATTAGTTTTCAAATCACTGGTTACTAGTTAACTAGTCTTAGTCAATTTTATGGTTGTATTTTCTAATTATCCACTTACACCCCCTACTCACTTCTAGTATTGTCAAACTGGTTGTACCGGCCGTGTCTAGTAGCGCTAATTTTACCCTATGTAGTTAAGTGCTATCAGCTTTATCTTTCAAGAATATATTAATGTTTGGATACTTTCCTAGTCCCCGGTCCTCTAAATTCCCACTATTAGATAAAATTATTCACTTATAATTATCAGTTTTAGCATAAGGAAAGAAGAGGTTGTGACATATCTAGGGATAGAGAGCTTTAGCGCATAGTGTGGTGTACCAGTGATCTAGCGAAGCTTTTGGCGCGGAAACTCAAATTTCGGCATGCCTCATTACAAAGCTAACAAAAACGTTTGCCCATATTTGGACGCTATGATCTACGAAGTTACAGTCGAGTAGTCTGTGCACACAAAGTAGTGTGATATGTTCTTGAGTGGTAATTTTGGCGGCACCAACCGGTCCAGTATTTCGAAAGAATTGTGTTGGGCATAATAAAAACGAAGATTAGCTTTGGTAAACAGATAAACAATGAAAGCCACGATAAGCAATATTGTCGGTTATTGTTAGTCACTCAGATTCACGGCACTCGTGTTTCCGTATCAGGATTGAAGTCATACTTGACATACCTCGATTTGCTTAATGTAATCATTCACCGGGTATAAATACAGGTAGACATCAAGCCATTATACATCACTCTTCTTGCGCAAAGAGAACTCTTGGTACGAAGTAAAGTGAAAAAACTTAAACGACGATATTCAGGTAAAAAAATAAAATTTATTAGTAGGCTGTAGGAATCAGGTTCAAAGCAACAAAACATAATTAGTTAGTACCTCTTTTTGTAAAGTAACAAGGTTCCTCAGTAGAAAATAGTCTAAAGAAACATTAATTTATTTTTTGTATATTTATCTCACTTTGTCAGTGCTCTTAATGACACTCATGGCACCACTTGCTTGCTTTTCAAGGTCATGTATTAAATTTTCTAGTTAGCTGTGCAGATTTAACCCCTAAAAGATTATCCAATAATTTATATGGAAACTTTCCTAACATTTATTTCATACTAATAAATACCAAAAAAGAAACTTTGTTACGGTTGGAAAAAAACTAATACCTTTTCTCTTCATAAGGCAGTTCATAGTCACCAAGATGGCTCACCAGTTAAGAACCTTGGTTTTCTGTTTTGTGCCGTGGCTGTGTTAAAATTGTGGCAGGGTTTTTTTCTGCTTTAACTCTTTTGTCAGAAACATTGCATTAAAACATGTAAACAAGTTTTTGATGCGACTGCAGATGCTGATATTGAAGCTCAACTAAACGCGGAAGAAAATGGCGCCAAAACGAAAACTTTGCGTGCATTCAACTTAAATGTTAGGCTCATAACCCAACCAATCGGTGAAATGAATATCAAAGTGACACACTAACCTTTCCAACTTTTAACACTTATTCTATTTCAACTGAGGTGGATACTACTTGAATGAGTAAGTGTGGCGAGATTCACGCGTGAGCAGCCTAAAACATGTAACAAACGTGTTTTGACAGTTTGTCAACAACAAAATATCGTATATGGCGTAAAACGTTGAAATTCTTTTGGCTGTTTTAAACTTCCCGTGTTTTCACAGCGAACTTGTTCAGTATCGACTCGTACTTGTAATTTCGAGCGGATAATAAAGTTCACCGGACATTGTAGTCTGTAACTCAAAAAAGTCTGTACGGTAGCTT
>JAOBAT010076432.1:2358-20494 GCA_026413305.1 Hydrozoanthus tunicans | reverse complement strand
AGATGGGGGTACTTTGATTGTTACTTGTTATGGTAAAGAATTACATTTAAATGGAACCTGAAACGTTTTTTATTTTAACTTTTCCAGGTTAACGAGAACAAAGAACTTACGGCGATTTGCGACGAGCTTATCAGTCGAGTGGGGGGAAAATAGAACATACGCCTTTCACACACATCTTTGTTTTGACACGAGTCTACGTCAAGCTAACGCAGCAGGTCTAAATCTGTATATTTATCCGTTGACTAAAGACAAGTTTATGGGGACACGAGAGAGGTGCCTCTAAAGACCATGATCTGCCATATCGTGTAGCTAGGAACCGGGCATGTTTCCAGTCTGGACACGTGAATTCCCCGGAATGAAAACGTTGTACATAGTCATATGAAGGCAATAATCTAGCGGGCTGTTGCAGTTTTTCTAGGATGGGACAACAAAAAAAAGTGATATTTTCTAAAGTAACTGGGTAAAATCGACTTAGTTTCCAGGGCCCGGCTCCTCTGGTTCCAGAGTAGAGAGCTTTAGATTTGACAACGTGTACAAGTTGTACCCATTCGTCATACTGCGCGTGCAAAAAAACGACGGCATCTCGTTGTGTTTCCCAAGTCTCATCGTCGTCGTCATATTTAAACGAGATTTTCATAAAAACTCGGCGCGTTGACTACGAGATGTTGGCAAAACAACAAGAAAGTGCGATTCTTTGCACGCTCAGTATGACAAATGGAAAAAATCTGAAACTCACTAGTATTAGCTTGAAAGGAACCAGGAAATTGGTTCGTGTGCGGAACTACTGCCTTGATGTGGTCGCGGCAGCATGAAGTCGTTAAAATCCAGGATTGTTATCGACACCTAGATGACAATCTTAATTCTCTAATACCTTTGCAACTACACGGTTTTGTGATAGCTTAGGAGTTGCAGTTTTGTATTTTGATTCAGTTGTAAGAAAACCCCAAAATTACTTTGGGGAAGGTTAAGATTACTCCAAGGTACTGCACGAGCTGCTATAGACGTATGAAAATAAAACTCGACTTCACACTCAACAAAAACTTACTACGAATGGTGCATTGTGGCAAAATATGTGGCTGATGTTTAAAAGTACTCGATCATCTGAAAATCGTCGAGTTGGCGATGGTAAATTTACTGGAAACGTAAATGTAAATAAACTTTTAAGGTATCGCTAGGTTCGAGTTATCGGGTAAAAGGAAAACAGTTGAATTTTTCGAGACTTCATCTTCTCTATCTTGTTTACGTCCAGAAATTCCCTTAGTATTCTTATTAATTTGCAAATTATACTAAGTCATGGCACAGAAATCAACACATGCAAGCTTTGTTTTTTGTGATATCGTCGCTAATACAGTCTCGTCCCAGCCAAGTGAAATCTTATCTCCCTTTAAAGGTAATAAAGAACAAGAATGAATGCAAGCTCTTTTTCTGCTCCCACAAGCGAGCGTTCCCAGCCACTTTTACAGCTAAGCAAGAATGACAGACGATAACAAAATGGCTTGGAAATGCCTTTATATTGAAGCGCGTACGAAAAGAAAATGTGTTTTTGCAAATACACGCTTTTTTATATAAGAACCGGTAAATTTTTCCGAGGATCATTGTTCATAATTTTTCGGCGATTTGAGCCTCAAATTGCTCTTAAAGTTAAATTGTTCTTATTTTTGAGTGTGGTGTAAATCGAAAGCCCAAGGTACTGCAATACATGTATTGGAAAACAAATTGCAAGGACTAGCTTCGGGGCAATACTGAGAGTAATTTGAAGCAATGACTGATTAAAAGAAAGAAACTGCAAATCATTTCTGTATTGCTATAGGTTAAATGTCGAAGCTCGGTAAAAGCTGACCAACCAAAGTTGGCCAACCTGAGCCTGGTGAAAATTTAAGAACAAGCTGAGACTCGGGCTCGATAGCTATTTTGTCTTTACTTCAATCTTTAACTGAACATTAAAAAATAAACAAGAAATAATGCTTCGTAGTTTATAATCACTGGAAATCGTCTCGGGGAAAATGTCGGCGAATCCACGATAAATTCGTAGGGACAAATTGACCAAGTTCGTTTTCCAATAAAGTTATAATAAATGCAACATTTCTGGCTTAGTTTTTCTTCGATTTTTAAACACACATAGAATTAAGAACAAATTAAGTCAAAGAACAGTTTGAGGCTTTTAAACCGCTTAAAAAATAAGAACAATATGCCTCGGCCAAATTTACTGGTTCTTACAGTATAAAAAAAAAATCTCAGGACGCGAGGCTTGGGTAAAAATTAGAAAAGCTGCAACCACCATGGCAAAGCGAGTATTGGGAAACAAGAAACTCGCCACCAAGTCCAAAATTACTGTCTTACAGCACCTGTGTAGTCTGGGAATTTTTCACTTTTTTAAAATATCTGCTGCCAGTCCTTAACTTTTGGACAAGAATTAGTATCAACCTTTATTTGCAGTTTGGACTGGACGTGAAAAGCGAACTCGTTAAGTAACAACATCAACAAAAAGTACCGCCCAAATGGTTAAAAAAAACAAAACTTGTATATGCTGTTTTTTTTATCAAAAGAAGCAAATTGCTATTGTGCTTGTATGAACAATTTTTGAATAGTTTTGATGTATATAATACGCAATGATCAATCTAATAGCTTTGTTTAATTGTGTTTTCGGTCGTCACGAAAAAATATTGTGATTATTTTTTCTGCTCGTTGGCACTAGTTATATCTTGTTAGAACTAGTTATAAAGTCTGTTTTTATTATTACTTTTTATAAAAAAAATTACCTAAAGCACGATGCATTATCAATACTAATAGTTTTTTAAAAATAATCTCTATTAAACAATATTACAGGGCAGTTTTTACACACCACTAGAGTTGTAGTTTAGATTATTAAGCTCCAGCCAGTTTATCAACATCTAACTTCTCCCCATATAATCTTTCAAATTGATATGTTGGTTTCGAAAAATAAAATCATGAGATTTGATCAAACATAGCAAAACTATTGATGAAAAGCGAAATTCTCCTAAACTGGTTACATAAAAGTATGTGTTTTGAATGGGAGAATTCAGCAACACATCGCTTGATGTACAGACTGTTGAACCCTGTCAATGCATATGCTCATCAGTGGGCTAGAAAAATGTACTAAGCCAGGGCCTGGTTGTTCAAAGGCAAATTAACACTAATCCAGGGTTAGTTTTTTTACCTTCGTTTCTTGTCTCTAACCTTACAGAAAATGATTTGAGCTTGTAATGTTGGAATTGAAAAGTTTTTTCAGTGGAAAATCAGTATTTCATGAGAACTGTAAACCTTCCCTTAGACAAGAAATCACTGCAGGAATTTTGGCTGACCCAGGGTTAAAGTTAACCAGCCTTTAAACAACTAAGCCCCTGGCTGCTCGAGGAATGATGATAAAATGAATCATGGTAGTTGGCTAAGATGGGTGCAATAATATTGTGGCTTAGGCTGGGTGGCTTGGCAGGAAAGGGGTCAATGAGACTGCTGTAAGGTGGAGTTTCACTGTGGCTGAAAGGAAAGCATGAACGGAAGGTTTCGAGCTTAGTAGACTGGCCAATACATTTCACCCTAACTACAGTAAACCTCTTTCTTCACCATTATTTGTTACAAGTTTTGAACTTTATCCTAACTAAACCTCATTCCTAATTATTATTTACTATTTTAAGGGCTCAAACTTGCTACCTAAAGGAAAATTGGCTACTTTTTTTAGGACTTGTAGTCAGCTGGCTGTTCCAAAATTGTGTGGAACCTTTGTGACTGATTAACAAAGAGTTACTGTTTCTAATGAAATGATATTAAAGTAAATATGTGATAAATGTACGAAGCTTATCAGCTTTCTTGAGCAAGCAAATCTAGAAACAAATACAACAATTGTTGTGCTGCCATGAGACTAATGATTGAAAATATTTATGACTAGTAAAACTTATGCTAAGGCTATTATATTTTTGCCTCTGGTGGTCATGTGCCAGCTTGCTACTAGTAAAAAGTTAAGTTTGAGCCCTGCAGGTATTTTACACATTCTTATCATCAGAACTCTGCTCAGTTGATGCTGCCACATTTGGATCTGCAAATAAAAAAAATCAATTAATAAACAGCTTATCATTTTTAATAAATAGCATTTAACTCAACGTTACTATGATCACTCTTTCGGAAGGGCAACCTCAAGAGACTCAAAAACAAATTCGGAGGACAGCAATTGTCACAATTATGCAAAACTGACTTACTCTAACCCTTTCACAAAACTAAAAAGGCATTAAACTTTAGATCCTGCCTTTCAATCCATGCTTTGTCACGGAGTCCAAAAGAGCTTAAAGAAATGGATGAAAAAGGAAGTCAGAGCAGTCCCTGTTGTTGTTACCAAATTGGATGTGAGGGCTGCATTGCCTAAAAATCCTATGATAGCCAGTTGTAGTGAATAATAATTATTATTATAAACCATTCTCTCTTTATTGCTGTCATTGTGTACTAGTTTGCAAGTGCAATCGATCAAGTAAATATACTGACGGTGTCAAGTTGTAAAAAACAGTTTAAGATAATTTCAGTTTAATATGTGCAAGTCCAAAGTACAGTAGTTGGTTGCAGTGGTGCAATTAAAGTTAGGTAAATTAATTGACTAGACTACTCCAAACCAACTCATTACAAGCCTTTTATATTAAAACATTTTATTTTTCACAAACTTTAAGTTCTTTCTTTATAGAACCCTTTTGTAAAAGGGTCTAAGAAATATCTGTGTCAAAAAATGGGGGGGAGGCCTAGGGATTATTTAGGCTTGAAGAGAGTTTCTGTCTAGGTACAGTATTTTAGCCTTAGCAAAATCCATTGCCGCTAAAGAGATGGTTGGTCATATATGGCTTCTAATGAACACTATTTAGTTCTAAATTCAGCCATAAATTCAAACCTTGAATAACTTTTCGCTAAATGGAAGCTCTCTTTGCCAAGGGGCTAGCATGGTTAATAACCCCAAAGCTGTGGCGGATCTAGGGGTGGTTTGGGGTGGTTCAGTCGAACACCCTAAACTGAACATAAAAAATGTAATAACAAACGTGTGGGTAAAAAAAAGTGAACCAACTCAGCTAATTAATATGGAACGTGACTTTTGAGCAATTAAACTACTTCAAATTACCCCTGAAAACGCTGGAAATCGCATTTCAGAGGCCCTAAAATTAAAAATTTTCCGGGGGAGCATGCACTGTATATAACATTATTAGTCTCAAATGAAACTTTTTATAAGTCTGTGTCCATAACAGCAGCACAAGTTTGATTTTTTTGTGCATATAACAGCAAATTTCATGTGCGCCACCATTTTGAATTATAGCATTGCATGATTGCAGTGCCAGGCCCGGGGGCGAATCCAGACTAGTGCAACTAGTGCCATTGCTCTAGTCAAAATTTTTCACTTAAAAATTGCTCAATAAAGACAATAACCACTTATGAAAAGAGTGATATTTTTCGTCATTATTTAGACCTTCAGATTTAGGTATTTTAGGCCATTTCCAGGGTGTTTTTTTTTGTAAAAAGAGTAAAAATTCGCTTGCACTTCTTTGGCACTAGTAGAAGCCTGGAACGAGCGTTCTAAAGCACGTTGGCACTAGTTGAAGCCTGGAACTGACAAATTTGTGCACTAGTCTTTGGCTTAGCAACGCGTTGTGCACTAGTTAAGGTCACTTGCTATTGGCTAGCCGAAATTTGTGCACTAGTCAGGCTAGTTTTTCATTGGCTGGAGGCAATTTGTGCACTCATTAGAATCTATAAATAGGGGGGCTTCTAATCCACCTCCGAGAGTAATTGAGAAACTATGGTGAGGTTTGAGAATGGTACAGGTGGACACCCTATATGTGAAAAGGATGCTTTCACAACAAAAATATTTGCTGTTTAGCTCAGCAGAAGAAACAATTCATTAAGAATGTTTGGAGCCTGCAGAGTGATCCTTACTTTGAATTCCTGAAATCAGTGGAGAGTAACAGAAGAGCTCGAGTGTTTTGGTTGCACTGTGTTTTATTTGCGAAGGAATGTGGCTGAGTTGATAAGTTGGCCTTGGGACGTTTTTCATTTGTCAGTTCCAGCATTTTTAAAATAATCTTTGTAAGACAATGAACTCATCAATTAACAACTAGACAATGTATTGCAAACAGCAGATTGCTAAGAATAGACAACTGCCGGCGTGACGATGAGACTCTTTAAGGTAATTTTCAAGCGTTGATAATCATATTGTTGTCCTTTCAAATCGACAGTGGCGACCACTTGCTGTAGACACCTTAATGAAGCAACAAGAAACGCCACCTATATAAATTATCATCTCCAAAACAATACAGAGTGAAACGATTTCAGTACATGGGAAATACAATACTAAGAAACTGTCGCAAGAGATCAGAGACAGTAGATACAGTTAAAGCAAACAATTCAATATCAGTTCCCTAGAAATTGCTTGCTCCTATTGTTAATTGCAAATCTAAAACACAGTAGTGTTTATAACCTTTTGTTATCGATCCTGTAGTAAGTTGAAAAGGTTAATTATGGAAACAACAACTGGATTACATCTGTTGTTGTCAATCCTTTGTTGTTTTGAGTAGCTGCCAAGTCACTATTTTAATCCATAAAATTCTATCTATTACAATTGCTAAGTACTGAATCAGATTTTCATCTAGATAACTAAAAACGATCATTTTGTCTTACGCTGGTACTTTTCAATTTGGAATTCAAAGTGAGACTTATTTCGTCTGGGTAAAATACATTCTCTGGCTCTGCTGAACAGCAAGCAGTGGTCAACTATAGTTTAGTTGTTCAGCAGAGAGGTAAATCTCAATTAGTGATCTTGTCTTAATTTTGTTTTTCTTGTATAATGTTGACATATTTTCTGGTTATAGTTTTGATTATTACCAAATTTAAGTATTAATAAATGTTCTCATAACTAACCAGTGTTCTTTCATAGAATTATAGTAGCTGTTTTGTGTTGGCAGTTTCTAAAGCTTTTATATCTCTTGAAATGTATGCATGTTTTGAAAAACCTGTCTTGTGTAATGTTTTTAAATTAATAATGACAATTTATAAGACTTATTCATGATAATTTTTCCCATTTGTAGCAATACAAACCATTAAAACATGACTTGCACTTGATTTAATTTATTTTTACTGCTATAATTTAACTAAGGATCTGAGCTGTGCCCGTGTTGGTCTATTACTGATGGTTCTAGAGGGTGAAAAAGGCAAATTAATGTTTTTATAAAAATTGTTTTATTACAGCTAACTACCTAAGGTAAAGGTTAAAAAATTGACAGTTTTTGTTGTTTTGAAACCAACTGTGAAACATATTTTGTTGTGGTTAATGCACTTCAGAACCTCAAATATTGAGATTTTAAAAAATTGAAAAAAAAACAAAACAAAAAGTGTATTCATAACAATTAACTTAATCTTCCCAATCACAGTAACATTGTCATTACAGAATTAGATAATTGTAGCTTTTTTTATTTCTAATGTGTTGTTGATCAAGTTTTTTCTTAAAATGGTGCAACGAACTTTGAGAGCTGGCACTAGGTTGTCCAACAGTGATTCTTGAGATTATGAACATTGGGTTTACTTGATTACAAACTAACTGTACATATGGGAAACTTAAAGCCATATGCATATGCTCAAAAGATGAAGTGACCCCCTGCTGAGCTTGGTGTGGGCTGAGGTGTGCACTAGTCAGGAAAATGCCTAGATCCACCTGGCCCTGAGACCCCCTCTCGTTCTTTGCTGTTGAGACTGGCACTGTAACCAAGTTATGTCACAAACCGAAATGGTGGTGCGCGGGAAATTCAAACAGAAAAATTGACCAAACTAATTTGCTTGGAATTTGTAATATGTGCAGAATTATCAAATTTTAGCTGCTGTTATAGACACAGACTTGACAAAAGGTTTTTTTGAGACAAACAATGTTTTGCCGTGGGCAATTCTTTTAAATCCCAGTGTTAAAGAGATATTTACTTATTTGAATGTGTAATTTTCGAAAGACCCACCTGTTTCTTGTACAGACACTTCTGGTGTGGTATCTTGCTCAATTATAGCTGATGGAGAATCATCTGAACAATCAGTATTTCCTGCAGCTGAATCGTAGCTAGGTGGAGGCACAGCTGGAGTGTTACTGTTAGTTTCATTCAGTGCAACATAAGGTGGTGGGGGTTCCAATGGTGTTGATGCCTCGTTATAACCTGGCAAACGAGGTCCAAATGTGTTGGTACTGTTAAGAATATGTGCTGGTTCTTCCACAGCAGGTCCAACCTCGGAAGCAATCAAACCATTCCGTAGCTGAGAATGAGCCCTGAAAACAGCCAGTCTGCCTTTCCACCTGAGATATGTGAAAACCACACCAAATATGGCAACAACTGGTAGAAAAACCAACAGGAAAAATGTAGTACCATGAGAGACAGTATCGGCAGTGTCTTGGGAGTTATCGGTATTATGAGGTGTAGTGTTTCCCTCATCAGAATTATCTCTGTCTGATTTCCTGGGGAGGTAACCAAATTGTTACAAATTACATACATTTTCTAGTGTGACAACACAATAACTTATATTGTAAGATAAAACTAACAGATATAACTAGATACTTTATATAGTATAAAACTTATAGTAACAGATATAAACAATTCACTTCCTTTCTTGCATTTCAACAGAGCTTGATGACAACAAAGCAAGTAAATAAGCAAACAAATAAATTATTTTGGACAGACAAATGCCACTCACCAATGCATACCTGCAATATTACTTAACACACTTCTATCAATGGATTTTTTTTTAGTTTTCTTCAAGGTGCACATGAAACATGTTCAGTAAATTGAAAGAGTATTCAATGTGAGGGAAACAATTCCTTCAACAGAAGCTGGTTGATACATGTTGGTTTGGTGAAATGAAACTGCATGTTTTGCTCAACTGGTTACAGTGCACATGAAGTAAAAAAATAAATTACTCCAATGGATAACCCTTGCTAAAAGAGGAGTAGCAGTGATGCCTTTTTATCATAATCTTTCATGGTTCTTGAGTTATTACCATGAAAAGCTTTCAACTGATGTCATCATGAGTGTTCAGTTCAGTTGTACTACACCCTCATTTACCCTTTCGTGACTTACAGCTGTATAGTATGGGGAAATACTTACAATACTAACCTCAAACTGCTTGAAATTTTACTTAAGAGAACAATCCATGTCATAACCTTTTCCAGATTTGACGCTCACACTAGTCCCCTTTTTGCATAGTTTAAAATCCTTAAAATACCACATACAATCGTTCTCCACAATGCATGTTTTATGTTTCATTATTCCAAAAGTCTTTGACAGTTTTGTGTTCTTTCAAAACAACACTTAAACAATTTTTTCTCACTATGTATTGAAATTTCATATCTGCACACTGTGTAATGAGTCTTTTTGTTATTGTTTTTTTGTTCTTTCCTGTACATATGCATGTCCTATGTATATAATATATACATGTATTGTGTATTCACTCATACTTTTCTTTAGGTTAATTTTGACTGTATTTAATGGGCATCCGACTAGTTTAGCTTACTATAGTTATTTCGGGTGTCCAGCCACCTAATTTTTCACTTAATTTTTTTGCTTTGGAATTGTATACAAAAAAGGTGCAAATAAATGTTGTTGTTGTTGTTGAGTGGTTTCAACAAAGTTGCATTTCCTAAAATTTGCTACCAATAATTAATCCATAACCTCGTAATTCAGCCAAAGTTGAGCTGCTCATGTATCTTGAGGTATTAAGATAGATTGTCAGTCAAAGTTTGGCTCAAATTAATCCAAAGATTTTGAATTGGCAGCAGATTTTTAAAAAATGAAAGTTTGTCTTAACAAATTGTGACGCCATCAGTTGAAAACTTTAAATATTAATATTTTCAAGAACAATGAAAGATTGGGACAAAAAAAATATACTTACTGCTACTCCTCATTTAGCAAGGTCTATCCACTGAAATAATAATTGTTTTCACTTCTTCGTATGCTTTTTAAGCAAAATAATACTAAAACAGTTTGCTGCCTCAGGGCTGGTACTTAGTATATCAGTCTATATCCATAACCTCCCCATTAAAGGGACTATAATTATTATAAAAAAGGTTACATTATACATAAGTTGAATATACCCCTGGGAAACTGATGTTTCCTGAGACAATTAAGGTGTAAAGGCTTTTCCTTTAATCATGAAACAAGAAGCTGAGTGTTTTAATGTCTTTAAAAGATACCACTGAATAAATCATTCAAAAACAAATAAAAAAATTACCTTTCATTGTACCATACTGCATGCCAACCTCTTGTATGAGACAATAAACTATTAGACTTGAATATCAAAATGATATAATTATCCATTGAAAATGATGTTAGTGGTGCTGCAGAGCCACAGAAGACACAGTGCGAAACACTGCATCGATACTGCAGGTTATTAGTTTTACGAACATGGTCCAAATCCACGTAATCCTGACACTGTTCAAAAAAGCTTGGTTTAATGGAAAAGTCTCTGAATTCCAGCCTGATTTGGTGGTTTTTATCATGGGTAATTATTTTGAAGGAACACGAGAGCCTTGCCTGATATCCAGAGGGATAACCAGGACTTTTCAAATCTCCTTGCTTCTTTCCAGTAGCATCGATCTCAATAGGATTGCAGCCGAGTTCATCACTTTGGTCACTGCAGTCGTTCCTACAGTTACACTTCTGTGAGCGGGGAATACACTTGCCAGAACTCTTGCATTGGAATTGATTTGGAAAACAGCTTTTAATTTCACAGTGACCTAATAGGAAGAAAGAAGTTTTGAACTGCAACGTTGTTGCATTAAAAAATAAAGGAATAGAGAAGTTTGAAAACCGTTAACTTAATGATAATTTTTCTTGACAAGAACTTGATGGAATAATTCAATATACATGCTGGCACATTTTGCAATAAATTGATGTAAATTCTGTATGCTCTTGCAGAGCTCTGAAATTGATAAAATAAAATAAACCCAAAGCAAAGTTTCTAAATATTGCTATGCAACAAACACTTATTATACCATAATTCTATAACTTAACCATTTATGACCCAGATATAAATTGGTAAATTCCTCTAACTACTCTAGCAGGGTTCACACTGAGAACG
The DNA here is from genome assembly GCA_026413305.1 of Hydrozoanthus tunicans. Lineage (NCBI taxonomy): Eukaryota > Metazoa > Cnidaria > Anthozoa > Zoantharia > Hydrozoanthidae > Hydrozoanthus > Hydrozoanthus tunicans. Next base: position 9,403 of record JAOBAT010076432.1, on the reverse strand, counting down.
GTGAATGAAATATGACTTTTCCTTCACTAAATGCCATTTTCCATGACCCAGATACATCACACAATCAAAAAATCAACTGAATGGGCTACTGACACTTTGATTCAACTTTAAATGCCAACTATGGAACTTTCATGTATGCAGAGCATAATGAGTATCAGGATAATTATGTGAGATGTATGTGTGACATCAGCTTTTTACTTGTGCTCAATAATTATTGCAATTTTTTTCAACAAATATCATAGCTAAAAAAAAAATAAAATTCCCTACTTTTCCATGGCCTTATACTTTTACTAAGTTCCATGAGACTTTTACAGGCCTGGAAAAAGCACAAAATACTTTAGAAGTTCCATGACTTTCCGTGACTATATGAACCCTGATAGACAGAATAGAAACCATGTACTTTTAGTTTTGAGCAAGTTTTATCTTAAATCTTCAGTAAATCTATTTGTTTGATCAGTTTTGATTTTCAGTATAGCTGGGGAACAGCACAAACGCATAGGAGGGCCTGAGGGCATGTTACCCTGGGATATTTGAAAAATAGGCAGTCAACAACTGCATGTGTCTACTGCTTTTATTACTAGGAAGCTTGGAGTATTAAGGCATTATCAGGTTTTTTGTATAATATGCCTTGGGAAGGTCTTTATTGTTCAGCTCCCTTGAAGAAGACTACACACATTTTTATAAGAATGATTATGTAAGAACAAATAGACTCAAGTTTTCCTTACAGTTAAGAAGTAAAATCGAGGCCCGGCTTCAAATGTACATGTTAGTTGATGTTTATATTCACAGTGAAACTAACAAAGTCAAACACCCGGCACTTCTTTTAAGTAAAAAAACACTAAGCTAGAAGAGTGTAAAAATTGAGTTTTAAAAATATTCGCAGTATGTTAGGCAGTTTGCATTGTGATTTTCTACTGAATTCAGATATACTCACATTTTGTCTCAGGCAAGGGCTGTAAATGCTCTATTACCTTTCTTGACAAAAATAGAATCTGCCAATGCCGAAAATATAAACTTCACCGTACGTGTCAATGGCGCGTGCAAAGATCTATTTATAATTAAGTTGTTGAGCTCCACTGTAAAAAACCTTTAACATAATTAGCTGCAAATCCCATACTAACATGATCCTTTGCTTTTTATAATAGATTGCAAGAGTTTGGGAAATTTAACTGAAAATATAAAAACCTATAATGTAAACAAACTACAAATGAAACGTCAAAAGGTTGAACACTAATACAAACATACAGTATAAACATTATTTTGTTTGCTATAACTGACAGTATAAAAAAGTTCTTTATAGAAAATTCTCAGTAATATGTAGACAGATGTGTTTTACTGTTGATTAGAAAATGGTACAAGCTCATTTTTCTAACTCTGCACAATGGCAGAGTTAAATATAACGTCTACAACAAAGTACATGATTTGAGTTGGAGTCTCAACTAGGAAACAATTAACTGACCTGCAATGTATTAATACTGTAGACATGAATACACTTGACACACTGTTTGAATGCCATGTCTGATAACTCATTTACTGTAGTCCTCTGGTTTTTCATTTGGAGTTTAACTGCGAAAACAAACTCTCCTTTTTGATATAGTTTTCTGCCACACAAGAGTATGTCATCAGGAGAGCAACAGGTGCTCGCTTTTGGTTAGATGATGTGAAATTGTTTTCATTCTGATTGGTTTGCAAATACTCTATTGTTTACATCTTACACATTTGAATACGTCGCGATAGCATAGTGTCTCCTAGTGCAAGTGCAGTAGACACAAAAACTGTACTTTTCTGGAGCTTAAAAATGTTACAAAAAGTGAAATATTGGACTGATTTGGCAATTTTAAAATTTACTTTGCATTAATTTCATGCTATTTTATTTTGTTTTTAGTTGACTTCATAAAATTACTCCAATCAGTCAAACCCAGTATCTCTATAGTCTGTGTCTTCACAATTGACAAATTCCATACTTAAAAACAATTGTGTGAACTACCAGACAACTGGATGGTGTGTCCTCTGCCTCAGTTGAAATGAAACCCCTGATAATTAAGCCATTTATATGTTTAAAAAAATGAATTTTTCAGCACTATGCTGAATTGCGAAAATTCCGAAAACAAGAAGTCTGATTGTCACAGATCTCATTCTGATCCATCATGGAAACAAGAATACTTGTGGCTGACTTACAATGATGAGAAACAATCAATGACATGCATCTTGTGCCAGAAATACTAGACTGTTGGAACCAATGAAAAATGTATGGACAAGGTCTGAGGGATTCACGATGGTCCGCTTGGATAAGGTCAAAGAACATTCAAAATGTCAATCACACGCAGAAGCTGTGAAGCTCGAAGTGTGAAGCAGCAAAGATGAAAGCCAACATGTTGACCAACTTTTTGAACATCAGAAAGGCGAAAAGTTTCAGGCTGTTGTTTCAGCAATGAAATGTATGTACTGGTTAATAAATTCTCAAACCACTAATACCACAAACTTTGCTTTATTGCTTGAACTGATTCACAAAATTATCAACGAAGAAATGGCAAAGTTGAAAGTCAACAGGAATGCAAACTACATAGCCAAACAAACAATGCAGGAACTGATTGCATAAATATCCCAAGTTATCAAAAATGAAACAATTGGGCAACTGAAAAACAGTCAAAACACTTTAAATTATTCAAAGGTAACACTTTAAATGATTTCTAGCAGCAAAGCAGTGTTTTTCCATGTTTCGCTGTTCACCTACTTAACAAGACAATAAATATTAAAGAAAAATATAAATGGAAACACGTCAGGTTTTGTTGTGCAAATTAGTATACTGTTAAGAAAATTAGGGTGCCCTTTTGCTGTCCAGGTGTGGCGTGAACCCTGTTTTGTAATAAAAGTAAAATATATGGTACTGTAGCTTGGACAGATGTCCAGTTTTGTGCCATGAATCATCTCTCTAAACATGCTGAATTGAATCTAGAATTTCCAACAAAAATGTGTTTCAGAATTCATACAAATTTACAGGCCCTTTTATAAGAACAACTTTGTAAGAACAGCAACACTCAGATTGGCCAAAATTCAAGAGCAACTTAGTAACAAACTGAGACTCAAGCTCAACAGCTAAGTTTTTTAAAGACTTTACTGAGCTTCGATCTTTAGCTCGACGTATATACAGAATAAAAACGGATGATTCACAGCTTTGATCCTGAGATAATTACTAAAAAGGATATCAAGAAAATGACTCAGCAAATCCATAATGAATACAGGAGGATGAGTTGATCAAAATGTGTACACTGGCCAAGTAATTGTTTTCCAATACATGTATTGTACAGTTATAGTACCTTAAAGTTGGTTTTTTAGTCAATCTAAACCACACATAGAAATAAAAACAATTTGTAGCTCAAATCGCCAAAAATTAAGAACAATGAGCCTCGGCCAAATTTACTGGTTCTTACAAAATAAGAACTTAGTGTGTATCTCACTTCTTGGATCATTTGCCCCTAAGAATGTTTCAAAAACATGAACGGTTTTGTGCTTAACAGGGTTTTTCAAAATAATGCTCAGAGCAAATCAGATAAACCTACCACTCTCATCAAACACATTATTTTATTAAATAGGTAAAAAAGTGTATTTGTCTCATAAATCATAATTGATAATATTTGCTTGCTCTGCAGAAATAACAATTCCAATCTAAAAATAGCTACTGAACTTGAAACAAATTTACTGACTCATTTTAAGATTACTAGTATAATAGGGTACTTCTCCAACGAAGGTTACAAAATTTTACCAAGGGCCAATTTAAAACTTCTAAAAGTTGCGTACGTGACCATGGCATTCTTTCTAAGGCAACCTTACAGTTCACCGAAACTTTCCCTCCTGAATAATAAAAAATTCTATTGGAAACGATCATTAAATGTAGAATTAACAACAAGTGGTTTTTGAGGTTAACGACTTCACATGACTGGAAAGGAATGCGGGATATCCAACATGACATACGCATTTGTCTCCTTTTTAGGACGCTATAAAATGCATGACGTCATGCCAAAAAACCATGGTATCGAAACTAAGTTTCTCAATATTGTGGCTTCGAAGTTTTAAAGTATAGTTAAAAAAAAATAACACACTAAAAACTAAAAAAACCGATCAAACATCTTGAACTAAAAGGCTTCTCAAGTTAAATTTAACATCATGCCCGCATCGTCTGACATATTCAATTAAACCACGAATTTCAAAATACTCAAAATATTTCGCCATTCGCCAATCCCAAAATAAAAAAGTACACTACCTTGAAAGCCGTCGACCCAGTTTCCTTGGGAAGAACACTTCGTATAAAACGATTGCGATCCGTTTCCAACAAAATAGTAACCTTGTTTACATTGAAATCGGATGATGGATCCTTGCGTAGAAAGCCAATGCTTGTCGTTTGATATCATCGACCCCTTAGGAACTCGTATATCTTCGTATGTACAAAAAGATCTACACATACAAAAACAAGTCATCCAAATTAACTGTACGACGTTCCAAACTTTCTTGCTATACATGTTGAAGTGAGCTCTGAGTTCTTACAAATTCCGTTTTCTTTTGTGACTCAGCTTCGTTTGTTCGGTTTCGGTTCCGTACTCTACTCTGTCCGACCCAGTCTTGTGCGGTCAAATTTTTCCATCCTTCCCGAGACTCTAAGGTGTCGTCCAAACAACCACAGGCAGCCCAGGCATAAATTATTTCACACATTTCATTATATATGGAATGTCGTACATTCTTGTTGAAATACTGAATACATTTATGTATATTTCTACTTGAAACCGTGTTACACAGGGGGGGGGGGGGGGAGGGGGGTGAGATTGGATGAAAAAATTATTATTTTGATACCGAAGGAAATGCTCTGGGTCAAAATAAGCCGTATGGTTTTCTTGTTAGAGTGACGCAACGGTTTTTAAAAAACTAATTAAAATCTAGTATTGATTTTAATAGCCTCCATACATTAACCAGACAAACGCAAGGAAGCACACAAGAGCGGTTAGCGTACAGTTAAATGAAGACAAATAAAACAAAAAGAGAAAAAAAAATTCGTGTAGCTTCAAGATTTAAATGGTTTCAAAAGGAGGTAGTTTTTGGCTTTTTTTGCTAAAAATGAACAATACACAAATTAGAGGGTCTCAATGGGGTAGTGCCTTATACGGCTAACGGCTAATATTTTGGCTCTTTTACGGTTACGGTTGCAGCTGTGCCGGGTTTGTATGCGGTTGTCCTGGGTTCAAACACCACACTGACCACTGAAAGGGTTTGCATTGACTTCGGTGATCCCAGAGTCAAGTAGCACGTGTACCAACGAGTTCGAATTCTTGAATATAGTCGTGTTTGCTTAGGGGTTACTAACATGCCGTTGGGGCCCTGCCCTGTGTCTTGATCTCTACCATTGTGGCAAAGCTTGTTAAAACTGATCTGTTCTCAACTTCCCCTCGGATTTTGTATGGTATCGTATTTCGTAGTGGGTTACCCACAGGGTCGTGCAGAGGTTGTTAGTTTTTTGCATGCAAGTGGCAGGGGAGGGGGGAGAAGGACATTAACTGTTGTCTTTGCAAAACTTGATAACGCAAACACCACAGAATGTCTTTGAATGAGTAGGCAAAACTCTTTGCAGTGACCATTTACTTCTTTCTTCTTTCTTTCATCTTTTCGAGTAGAATTTGTTGTTACTCACTCAAACTTGCTCGAGACTCTAGCTGAACCGTCGATTCTACTCCAGGTGCTTACACTGCGTTAAGCTCTTTCCACTGAAATAGAACCTACGCTGAGATTTTTCGTCAAACTTTGCCGATTGTATAGTTATTTTATAGTTAACTTTTAAGCTTAAAAGTTTTGAAATAAAAATTCGGGGGACTCCACACTCGTCTTGGAGCAACAGCATCTTGGAGTTGTAAGCATTAACTCCTTACGATTATATATGTTCACGATTGCTTACGTTTCCGGCGATTGCTTTGTTATTCAACACTGAGAACTGATCTATAGTTGTTGTACAAGAAGAAGCTTATTGCTTAATTGAAACAAAGATGATAGGTCGCCATTCTCGTTCATGAAAAATATGTTATTTACCTCTCTGGCGAACTCGATCCATGAAAAAGTTGCCATATTTAATGCGCCCATACGTGACAAAATATGGGCACTAAGGATGCGCAGTGCAAAACCAAGGAATACAATACAATACAATTTATTATTAGTTTTCCTGTAAAGGATTTTCAAAACTAATTTACAATAATTTTTAAAACTATTTACAATATATTATAAAGGAAAATTAACTTGTAGTTTAAGTGATAATCAATATAAATAGAAAAATTAAATTGTATTAAAATCATTGAAATAGAAAATGGAATAATTACAATTTTTATCAGTTCATAAAAGGACTTTGTTGGAAATAGCTTTCTTAAAGGCACGGAGTGAGTTTTAAAATTGTTTTGACTGACTTGCTAAGAAGGTTCCATGATTTTGTTGCACGAGTGAAGAATGACCTTTGTGCCAGGGCTGTCCGGGACCTCGCCACATTTAGATCTTGTTCCTGGCGGGTTCTACAGTTGTCTACTTCTGATCTTGTGGTAAGTTTTGATGACAAGTACTTTGGTTTATTTAACTTATTACATAGCAATTCGTGTTAAACTGTAGAATATTAAAACGAAAAAACAAATGTCATAATAACTAAAGTAAAACGCTTCATTCATTATCATCACTTGTTTCGCGAGTTCAAATGCGAATACTTTGGCAAACCGTTTAAACCAATGTTCCGCTTTTTTATCACTCATGACAAACCTTGAAGGTCAGATTTATCGACCGTGCGTAACATAGATCGATCGTGTGTAACATCGATTGACTGTGCGTAACATGGATTGACTGTGCGTAACATGGATTGACCGTGTGTAACATGGATTGACCGTGCGTAGCATAGATTGACCCTGTGTAACTTGGATTGACCGTGCGTAACATGGATTGATCGTTTGTATCATGGATTGACCGTGCGTAACATGGATTGACCGTTTGACCGTGTGTAACATGGATTGACCGTGCGTAGCATGGATTG
>JAOBAT010076421.1:0-20502 GCA_026413305.1 Hydrozoanthus tunicans | reverse complement strand
CCCATCCCACCCCCTTTAATTTGGGGCCATATCCTTTAGTCTAGTTCTAAAATGATTCTATGTGGAAATTTGGAAATTTGAAACTTGGTTATAAAGGTTAGAAAGAGGACTTAACTTGCGGAGTACTTTTATTCCAACCGATCCTTAATTAACTATCACCCTTTTATCGCCTTCCTCTCCTTCTCTTCGTACTCACAAACAAACAAACAAATGTCAGCACTTACGAACTGAATTTAATCGTGATGGTACAATTTTTTAGTATACACCAAATAAGTGCAAAACTTTTTCTGGAACTCTGATTGGTTCCTGAAACAGCAAATATCCAAGGATATCTTCTGTTTTAAGAAAGCTGTAAAAATGGCGATCCGTTTCGCGACAATCTCGGAACTAGGGAAATGCATGAAATAAACGATTTAGCCATTCCCTTGAAACACAAAAAAGGCAGTTAAACTTGGGATGTATGTAATAACAAGTGGGATGAATTATAATAAAAGTTGTTTTTTTAGTGATCACGGGCTTTTCTTACTTGCGTTTAAAAATTTCAAACTGATCAACTTGGTTCAAACTTGACATTCACCAACTGTCACCTGAATTCATTCGACTGATTTGGCACATTCTAAATCAATTATCCCCCTCAGTGTCGGTGCCTAGCTAACTGCCTGATATAAAGTACACGATTATTATTGCATGTATTCTTATTTTAAAAAACATCGATAACTTTTCTAGTAATTCGATCAAGAATTCGTATATGTTGGATGTTAAATTGGTAGATATTAATAGAAGTGATAGAAAAAATAGAAATTGCTCGATGCGTAAATTTTTTCTGACAGCAGCAAATCAGCGTGATTTTAGTGTAACTCCTCCGCGGCAAAAACATTGCTCCAAAGAGTAGAACTTGTGAAAACGTTTTGTGTCAAGATGTAATCGGTTGGATTACAATAAATAAAAGGAAAAAGGGTGGGATAAGTAATTTTGTGATGTTTTAAAGTTTATACTGTTCACCAATACTAACGAAAAGACTCAATAGTTTTCGATTAATAAACTCTTTTCTGGTTGGAAGTTGAAGTTGTTTCAGCTTTCAGGTGTCTATGTGCTCAAAGCAAGTTTTTTCATCTATAACAACTAATGAGATTGAAACTTTACAAAAATAACTTACATGTGCTTACTTAAGATTTAGCGCTTTCAGCGAACTATAGAAAAAACATATATTAAGTATTAATAATAAATATGGAACCTTTTTGCAACAGACAAGTTCTCTTAAATAATTAAGTAAAAAACGAGTGCCATTCGGAGTTTAAAAAAGTTTTAATAGACATTTCCAAAAGCGATTCCCTAATAGCTTCCTCGTTCGCTTCCCAAACACTATAGAAAGCTAAACGACCTCGTAAAACATTTATAGCATCACTTTTTCAAATAGTAAAAGTATGATGAAGAAGGGTTTAAGTACCAGTTAGTTGATTTTTACGCACTTTTGAATTCATAACTCTTTATACTAAGAACACGCTTCAAGTCAACGTGTCAGTTGTTTCGCTCGCTCATTACTTAAGTGAAAATTTTCCACTGAAGTTGAATAGCGGTAATGTCATACGAAGGATTCAAAGTATCCCAGCTATAAATGCCACACAGCTGATCCATGGCTACTTGCGATGTGGTTAATAAATCTGTGTGTTTACAAACAAAGCCCAAATGGATATTAAGACGTCGCTCAAAGCATTTACCTACTGACTTAAATAACGATCGCCATTCCACGCACGTAGACTCAAGTTATCTTCTATGAATTCAGTCGTCGTTAATTTTTATTCACGGAAGGCGAATGAAACACATGAATTTGGGACATTTAACTGAGTTTAAGAAAGGAGAAGTGTGTTTTCTCAGCCTGTTTCAGTTGTTTAACATACTTTTGTTATATTGTGTATATAAGTGTTTTTTGAAACTTGGTTAAAGGCCATGTAACTGAGAAAAATTAGCTTTATTTCCACAACACATTAATAAATCAAACGGGATTTCGAGGCTTTGAGAACCGGCCAGTCCCCTCAGTTTTCCCTTTCACTGCACATGAAAGTTGCTTAATATGTTTTATAAGTTCATCTGCAGTTTTATCATCTTTTCAATGTGTCAAAACCAAGCTTTGCCGATATTGACGCCATGGGATAAAAAAGATTTTCACCACCAAAATCCCTTTTAAAAAACAACATTAATGATTCATACACAGCCTCTCAAACCCTCAAACGCATTGCTTTGTAAACGGCAAGCAGTGAACAAATCAAGAACTATATTCGGTTCCAGAACGAGCAAAAAACCTTATTCCTAACAAGAAACTCGAAAAATTTGGCTCATTATATCACCTAGCAGATTCTGTTGCATCTCAAAGTATTAATTTAAAATGTTCTGCTAGTAGGATGAATAGAACTTGTTTTTCGGTTCTATTTATGGTACGATTTGTTTTTGAACGTCAGAAAACCACAGTGTTGTTACAAACTTGAGTAATATGTATCACTACAGTTTGTTATTATTTTTAATCCTTGGTAAATTCTTACTTTGATACCTTTTAAAATGTTTGATAGCTTTGTGTAATGTTAAATATCACCATATCCTCAGTGGTTCATTGCAGTGTACTTTATTCATCATATTTACACAGCACCCTAGAACATATGAAATCAGTGTACATCGGTGGAACTCTATAATGTCTCATAAGCAATTGCATGGACGTTTTTTTAAACTTTAAAGCTAACTCAGTAAGGCAGTTGCTTAGGTTTTTTGCACCTCAAATCAAAGTAAAGCCGATAATATAGACTAAGGAATAACCGAAAAGATTCAACTGTATATGTATTAAGCGCATGCATCAAAAAACATAACAGCTACTAGTTGACACTTGATTTACTTAACTAGTAGACATTATGAAACTGACTTCCAATTTTACTCAACTTTTCACCTAGGCATTTTCGCAATTACTTAACCACACCAGCTAAGTTATAAACCGCAGAGAAATTATCTTTATGATTATGCTTTGCAAGTTTTAGAACTTCAGTGGGACTGAGTCACTTATGATTTTTAAAGTGTTTATACAAATTCGTCATTTTTCTGTAATTTGAGTCACAATCCACGCACTGATTTTATGAAGTGATTTTGTACCATTAAATAAAAGTTAGTTTCAATCGCATTTCACTTCCTCTAATTTTCATTTCTAATTGCGTACGGTACATTTCGGATTGTACACCTCAATTATACAGGAAATACCAGGGCTTATATTGGATCAAATTAAAGATTTGCTAAGTTGCTTTTCAAGAAATAGTTGTTTCAAATGTAACGAGAAAAAGGAAACAAAATTATCTTAAGATAATACAACATAACTGAGACTTACTAAGGCTTGTTAAAGCTTAACTCGGTCCCTTCACAAACCAAAAATATATTTGATTAATCTAAGCTGATAAAAGAATATTTTAGGCACTGATCCTCTGAAACATTACTTACTTTTCCAATTCTAAAACAGACAGCTGCCAAAAAGAGATTTGGCAAGCGAAAACGCTTTATTTACTTATGAGGTTGATAAGGAAAGCAAGTAAGACAAAATTAGATTTCAACTGACTTTGTATTTGTCACGTCTTTTATTACTAATACTTTAATAGCCTAATAAATTTTTATCCTCTCCCTGTTCTCCCTGCCCTGTTTCGTTTCTTGGTTTTTGACAATTTCTCCGAAACTCTTTACTTCTTCTAATCTGGCGATCGCAAGCATTTTCAACCGCATCATCTTTAACAAGAATCAATGCAAACGTTTAATTTAGATTTTTGCACAGGTAACAAGACTTTAAACAAAAGTTAACTAACCCTCTTTTAGCTAAGGATCAAGAATTGGCTTCAGAATTAACATATATATTACAAGCGTTAATAACAGTTGAACATTCGTGCAACTGAACCGTCAATTTGTTAAGTAAAAAGCTTATTTAACCAAAAGGTAGAAAATCTGAAGAGCGAAACCTTCAACAATAACTAAAATCCCCCAGGTGCAGAGGTTTTGTTCTAACTGGGCTTAAAAGGATCATGAATTTTAATTTATTTGATAAAAGAAATCTTATCTTTAAGTTAAAAGAAAGAAATCGAACCATTTTCAGAAATAATTTATTATAAATGTTTCACTTATCATCTCTCAGGAAATTCCCAAACAAAACTTTTGAGTACTCAAGAGGTAGTTAAAGTCGTCTTAGGCGATGATGTCAACTGAGACAGATCTTTTATTGAAAGCAATAGGTATCTTTAGCAGAAAGACAATAGAAAAGAAGTTCTCAAAATTCCTTTTATCTTATCGCAATTTACATTCAAGTAATGCTTGGAGAAAAAACAGTTGGAGAACAGCTGGGCGACGCACTGAGGAATTATATGAATTGAGGCATGTACAAATTGTTAAACGAGCTATCGCCAATACAAAGGAAACATATATTGTGAACATGTTTTTGGCATCAAATACTCGTCAAAGGCAAAAGTGATGAGAATACGAAATTTTAATTTCCTCAAATTTATGCTAGCATTCCAAACAGAAATGATTTACAAAACGAAGATTTTTTTCGTCAAATGTTTACAGCATGAAAACGTAGTTAGTCTTTTGACTTTAACTGACGTTATAAGTTAACAATTTAAGTGAAAAAAAAAACTTGAAAAACTTGCTTAAATAACCAAAAAAAATTCAAAAAGCGTAAGATAACTCTCTGGAAACCATAACATTTTCTCTTTTTAAGAAAATCACAAGTGCAAATATTTTATCCAAAATTGATTTTCCCAAAGCTAATTCGAACTTAGTATGCATTTTTTATTTTGCAAAAGGGAATCTTTCAGAAAAACAGTTATTCTTGTTTCAGTATGATCGGAAAATTGCATTAAAGCCATTTTCTAGGATAATGGAGTATCGCGAACTCATGGGTTTACATGCAAAATTTTTCCCTTTTATCGGATTTATTAGCGACGTACGTCTACATACAATCAAGGAAAGCCTTCAGTACTTCTATAGAGATAAGTCAACATTAGAAAATAAAAAAAACAGAACTTATTTAAAGTATTTGGTAAAGTTAATTTCACTGCGAGTTCCTTCTCACAGAAAGGAAAGTTGTCATTTCAACTTTTTTTGTACGATGTTATTTTTTAATATGTTTAGTGTTGGTTACAAAGTCATAGTTACCAAAATTAGAATTCATATTAGTTGAATGGTGCACAAAAGCATCCGTGGTTTTTACTTAAGGAAAATTCATTTTATCCAAGTAATGTAAAAATTTATGATTGTTTTTATCAGAATTACAAGAACCCTTTTTCAAACAAAAAACCAGAAATCACTGTAAAATGTTATATTATCAGATTTTTCTTTCTTGATATCAAATTCCCCATCGATCTCTTATCGGTTTTCTAGTTATCGCCAAAGCTAGGTGAAGCTCCCTCCGACCTTTTAGTATGAGAAAACAATATTGACAGTTGAAACGTAAAACAAGTTAAGAATTTTTAAGTCTGTGCAGGAAACTGAACATTGTGACGGGGAAACTGATGTTACAACAAAAAAGTTAGAAAGCCACTTTTAATTTCGGAGAAAGTCTAAAACTGGTTTCGTTATATTTGCAAACTTCTTTTGCAAATACTGTTTAATTTCAACTTTTATGAGAGACTCAAAAATAATTTCATGTGTTGCATGAAATTATAGAATATACCTGAATCCATTTTAAACCAAAACACGAAACCACAGATAAATAATCCAAAAATTGCAACGGATTTATATGTTAACCAAAATATCAAAACAGTCTAATTTTAGTCACGTATCAAGCCAAGGCCTAGAGCGATTACTTAATGTAATTTCCCTATCTCAATTAATTACAAAAGTTCTAATTGTGGAAATCAAGCAAAATAAATAAATTTAACTCCTCAAAGTTTGGAAATAATTCCCAAAGTCAAAAGTAACATAGTTCATCCAGAGAAAGAGAAGCCCATCATTTCAAGCTTTATTATACAAAACAAATAAAAGTTTGGTTATAAGAAAACAGAGCTTCTTATAGGCTTCAGTGTGTAAACTCAGTGTTTGCTAAGTCATAAAACAATATTTGGTACACTTCAAATAGAAGCCCGATTGTCGTTCACATAGAGAAAAATAGAAGTTATAAGAGGCTTTATGGCTATGGTTGTGTTCGACATGTTAAAGGAGACCATCAACGCTGTTTACTTAGTTATTAAAGCAATTGATTATTGACATTTTCAGGTATGTCTAAATCGTCTGGGTTTTTTTATTTCTTTAGGGGCTTGAGCCCCCTAAAAATATTTTCTGAGTATCTCTTGCTTCGCTTGGTCAATACGTTCTTAGTGGTGGTGCGGAGCACTGACTACTTTATAATACTGTGCGTGTGATTGATAAAAAAAACTTACTCGTCATTGGCAACCAAAGAAAAATTAATGATGTGGAACATGCATGGCTTCGTTGCTAAGAAAACTGAAAACCAAAAAACCATCGAGATTTTCTTATTTAATCCCGTGAGTGTTGTGCAACAGACATCTAAGTGCAATTTCGGTCCCGAATTAAATGTAAAAGTTACTATCAAAAGCGTAAAAAATTAATAGGTTCTTTCTATGTTTTGTCTGCTTTCTAAAAACAAATAAACAGTGAAACTCTACAGGTGAACAAAAGTTAAAGTAGTAAATGAAAGCACGACTATATTCCACGATGATTATCGATTTCTTGTAGAACTTAGTAACAAAATAGAAGTACGAATCTGGTAAAATCATAACAACGCAATTGGTTCTAGTAAGCAAATAGTTTCAATTTGCAAATCAAACTGTTAATAATACATAACCTGCAGCAGGTAGCGGCAATTCATATTGTTTTGAATAAACCTACACGGCCATTTGGGTTAATGTACATGCGTTGCTAAAAGCCAATAAGATTTCAGTACAGAAAATCTTAAGACGGTGTAAGTTTTGTTCATGAATTTTATGCGCGTTAAAATTTTTATTGTGGTTAACGTTGAGACAGACGAGAAAATCTGTTTATCTTTTGAGGTGCTACCACTGTCTGAGAAAAGTTGTAAATTTATAAAATAGTTCTGATCCCGTATTGTGTTGGAAAAAGCACCATTATACAAATGCATAGAAAGAGTTCATAACAACGAAACCTTTTAGTCACACGTATAACTCTCATGGGAACACTATCACAAAGGAACTTTGTTGCCCGACTGCTCCCAGACACGAATGTCCCGCCAAAGAGCAATGATTTTGCATATGAGAGCCATCAACTTTTTAGCATTTACTCTCGATTGTTTGTAACAACAATTACTTGCTTTGAATCTGGAAGTTGTGCAATTTCGGAAGATATGAACAATTAGCTACAAGAGGCTTTGTCGCGCCGCCACTTCGTTTCTCGAAGCAGCTCAAGACTTTTGTAATTTCGTCATTGACCCATTTTCCGCCTTTAGTTTTGCTAATAAAAAATACTATTAACGGGGTGAAAATGCCAAATCCTTTTTAGCACGTTCAAACAATGACGTAAACTCCATCCCAAAACTGACAAAACAATGGCAGCACTCTATTGCCAAACTTCTAAAAGCATCGTAACAAAATTTCTGTTCCTATTTACAGCTTCCCATCGAATTAAGACTTATTCCTTAGCCGTAGCGTTACGGCAGTTTTGCTATACTTTAGCAATGTGGTCTGCTTTATGAACAGATTGTCAAGTTTCACTGTGGGAAATTTCTTTGTCTCTTATTCTAACTTCTAACTAAAAAAGCCACACACGTAAGCAAAACACAAAAGATTCTTGGACAAAACAAAGCATTCGAGTTTAACAGAACCTACAATTCATTTCAACGAGTTTAGGCCAACTCTAACTTTGCACAAATCACCAGGTTTTTAAATTAGAAAACTGAAGCATTTCTTTCGAGGACTTTGAAGGATGTATACATAATATTTGGCAGACGTACGATGGTATCTTATAATGTCATAGCTTATAATGTGTCTATAATTTTTAGCGTTCTTAACACTCTGTTGCTTCTGCAAAGAATAACGTTATATTACTTTAATAACAATCGCAATGTTACTCAGGATTAAAACGCGAGAAACACACGACGTAGAAACAAAACAACTATTAGTACACGTTTACACCAGATTTAAAGACTCTTAGCAAAAAAAGGAATCAGGTTTATTCGAATTAAACTCTGCAAACAGTCAAACCCGTTGCATTTGTTATTACTATATTTCGTAACTGCATCTGACTACAATACATACAATTTGAATAAAAACGAGACGAACTTCATTATTAAGGGCATGGAGCGTCTTCAAGTTTTATTTTGAGCAACTGAGTCTAAAATTTTCTATCTGTTGTAACACAAAAACACAACCTATGGAACATTTAGAATTTTAACTTTCAACTACTTTACAAGTATTATTTGCTAGTCTCTAAGGTTTACGTGTATACACTAAAATTTAATCTAAACTTGACATTCTTATTCTAAAACAAAAGGACAGACATACTGCCAATGTATTCAATCTCTTTCATATCAACGAGTCTCTTTGAGTTTCTGCTGAGTAATCACGGAAGGTTCTTAACCTCAAATCTCGATACGAAAACGGAGCTATTTCATGCGCATTCGAAGCTCACTGGCTTTCAACAAACTTTTTACATCATTTAAGAGATAAATTCTCGCAATATACTTATAAGAAGGACTGTTTCTTACTGCCTTCTTCCCTCCTAAATAGGGATTTCAGGTACCCCGTATGGGTACGGACTGTAAGGGTTTGCTTGCGAGAAGTTTGAATGATGATTTATTGGCGAAGATTTCACCGGTCCTTTCAAATACATTGTTGCCAGACCAGCATTCTGTTCTTGATAGGGATAGCCCTGAGGGTAGGGATATGACGGAAGGCTTGAGACACTTCCAGCGCTCGGGAACCCCGAGTTCTCGGTTGCTGGGGTCGAAAAACAGACACTTTGCGCATGAGGACTAAGAGAAGCAGTAATAGGTGGTGGCACTGGACAAGGAGGAGGAATTTGAGCGTAGGAGTTGTAGCCTAAGTTTCCAGCTGAGTTGTAGGTCAAAGTAGAACTTTTTCCCCAGTAATTACTGCTGTAATTAGAGTAAACTGCAGTTGGACTTTCACCAGGGTCGTAGCGAAGGGCGCTGTTAGCTTCAAAGAATCCGTTGACACTTGAAATCATGGGGTTTATTTTATCTTGTCCAAGTCCTGAGGTACAGGGACTGTTTTTCTCCTTCTTGCGCCATTTTGCTCTCCGGTTTTTGAACCACACCTAAGCCACGATAAAGAATTAGCAGATACAGCTTACAAATTGTCGCCTCGGGATTACTGACAATCTTTGAAGACATAAAAAACGATTTACTAAAGCTAGTTTAATAATTAGTTTGTATCCTGTATATTACTAAACAAGCAGTCTCGTAGACGTCTCGACAAACTTTTCAACTATGATTCGTGCGTTTTATCTTTCTAAGTCTACGACTACACGATTTTCGTTAACACAATTTCTAAAAAAAATGAAAAGGTAATGTAAAGCAAGAAAATTGTGATTATGTCTTTGCTTTTCAGTTTCATTTTTTTTTTACTTTAAACTCATTTTATGCCTTTGTTTCGTGAAGATTGTTCTTCTTCTAGTTCGTTATCTTAAGTCCGCTCGACATGAAAACTTTAAAATGCGTCATACTAAACAATACACTTCACTCGTTGAACGTGTTTAATAGGTTTGAACTTCATAAAAATTTCTTGAACAAAGTTTCACATATTCACGATTTCAAAAAGGTATTTTTTTATCTGTTTTATCCCGATTTAATGTCATCTGTTAGCTGGGTTTATGTATTTACGAAGGTGTTAAGGTTCCCATTATAATATGTTCAGGCGAACGATTCGCAAAGGATGGAAAAAACAAAAGATCTTAAGCAGTCACACTTGATCCCAAACAGGGATTTCTGTTAAGTTAAGGGTCTTGATTTCGCCTTTTCTAGTGTTATATAAGATGTTTTAGTGTGTTACTTTTTGCTATTACAATTCGCGACAGGTGTTAAGAGTCGATTTATCGAGTCCTGTTGTAAACAAGATAATTGCACGGAAGTACGGCTTGGCAAAAGCTTTAAAAAGAGCAAACACGTTTATGAAATTTGAACGATCCCTGTTTCGAGTTTAATATTTGCCCATTTATTTAAGCACTTGAATATCATGTGAAATTACTAGAGAGCTAACTCAGCGAAGCACATGTAGCAGTTGTTTTTAAGGTGTCTTCGAAGTTTGTAGTCGTTCACTTAATAATTTAAGAATCGATGATAAGAGCTGTCAACGCTTTACAATTTCAAACAGGCAAACTGTGACAGAACATTTTTTTCAGCTGCATCACAAATGGAAGGGGACTTTTATGTTAATAGCTTAAAAGAAAAGTTATTATGCTTCAATAAATACACAACATTGTTAAAAGACAAAATACACGCCAACCCGTCCGTACACTTTACTTACTTTCCTACTGTTCATTAGATTTCAATTATTCAAGGCAAAACGCCGTGGAAGCCCATTACAGTATATCAACTCACCCTAACTCGAGCTTCTGTTAAGCTTGTCCACAAAGCAATTTCTTCTCTCATTGCCATATCGGGGTAACGATTTCGCGTGAACATAGCTTCAAGTTCTTGCAGCTGGTATGATGTGAAGTGAGTTCGCTGCCTTCGTTGCTTTCTTTTTTGTTTGGCATCTTCCGTTTCGGAGCTCGGGCTCCCTGTAGATGATAAAATAAACAAGGAAAACCAAAGATTAGAATGTAATCGACTCCCACTGATAAGTGCAGAGGGGGCGATTGACTGCTGGAGACTCCAGCATGGCCGGTCACTGTACAGAGGACGCAAATGTAACGTTTTAGCATGTCTATATGTAAAGAGTTAGAAAACATATTGTTGTTTCAGTTAAGATTAACACTTAATCCTTGAGAAATCCTGGCCTAATTAGAAGTTAGTTATCCACAGGCCTTAAACGATAATCTTATTTCGAAACTTCGAAGAAATGTTGCGAAGTGAAAGCGAGTTACCTTCGGGCGAATCAGCAGATCTTTCGGATTTCACCTCCATATTGTTGTTCATGTCGCTGGACGGCGGGTGTTCTGGTGAATTCACTGGGGAGTCGGCCATCTCTGCAAATATTAAAATTTTCCTCTGAAGCTCTTCAAATCACCTTTAAGTACAGCAGTAGAACTTATATCGCTTATTTTCAGACAAAACCGATGTGTAAAATCAGTTAAGCCTCGATCAAAAAAGTGTTGTTATGGCTTAGTCGTAATGGTGCGCGCGAGGAGCTGGTGTGAATACATCGAGTCTCATCTCTCTACTGCTTGCATGCGCCCAGTAGTTACCTTACGAACTGTACTCTGCGATTCACTTGAGTGACAGCCAATCGCATTCGAGCACCAGTATAAATAAACTCATATCTATATTAATTACATTTTAACGCTTTCAATTGTTTAGTTTGAAAAGTACTCGGCGAATCGTCGATTGTGGCTTGCAAGCCGACGTCATTTATTCAACATTGTCCGACGTTAACTAATTACTCGCTGGGAAAGCCTATTGATATATATGCATAACCACTCAAAGGGGGTCTACAAAGAACTGCAAAGTTTAACGACCACGCAAAACTCAAAAACAACTTCTCGACAACTAAACGTGCAATCAAAACATAGCAGGATTTTTGTTTTTCCCTGTCTCCTTCTGCCACCTGCGTTGGTTGTAGCCAGTGTACCACCCATTTTAACTGTGGACCTCATTCGTTACAATTTTGTAAATAACACGAGCTAGTCCAGCGCAAACAAGCACAACAACTTGACATGCATTTGTTGATTAAATTCAATTCAAGTATGCCATTGTTATACTAATTCTCGGTGATAGAAAGCTATCGAGATATAATTAGCCGTACGCCGTTTTGATTTGAAGAACTCGTTCGTAAGGTGGAGAGCACATCGAGTGCTGTCAAATTGTATATAGTGAACTTTGAATAAAACCAACCCCGGTTTACTTAAAGACAAGTATTACAGTAAGTTATGCTAAACAGTTTTTCTCAAATGAACAGCAAAGAGTTCAGTTGATTTATTAAGGGATACTTTTGGCCTTAATTTTATTCCCGACTTTATAAATTTTATTAGACTAAAATATGTTTATACAGTACACAAAAGCAAAAATATTGAAAAGCCCAAACTTTATTAAAACCCATGTATTGATTAATTCATTTAAAAAAAAGCTAGAAAGCAAACAGGGGGCTGTTTCTACCGCTTTGTGTTGTCGATAAACAGTGCTTATTAATGCACCCTCCGTTGTCGCCTTTCCCCAATTTGTTTATTAACATTTTTGTAAATTTATTAGCTTTTATAATACAATATACAATTGGCAGAAAAAGAGCACTAATAGTTTAAACTCAAGTAAAAATCTCACACAATTCAAAATCTTGTGAACTTAGAGCTTACAAAAAAAATGATGCTCTGGCGTAAGTGGAAATGTTAGCGTGTCTTCAGAAAAGACACCGAAATATTAGCATAATATTTAGTGTTTGTTCTGGCCTTTTATATGCCAGCATTGAGACTGTTCGTTTGTTTAGTTTGGTGGTTTCGTTTATGAAGTAAAAATCCTGAAGTTTCCCGAAATTTTTCTCTCGGCTCAAAGAAGAAGGGATGGTCGGTCCCATCACTTCTCTAATCTTCTCACAAGAAAAAAATTATATATATCAAATACTTAAAGCTTTGCAAAGTTGTTCGCGGCTCCTTCAGTCATTTCTTAATTAGCTATTAATCTCGCGAAAAGTTAACAAAGATTTTTTAATTATCTAAGATCATATTTCAGCGAGTTTCGCTTCAGTTATGTGGAATGATGTCAGCAAAAGGAAAAGATCAAAGAGTTGAATTTTTTGGAGTTTGCCCTATAGGTGACGCATTTGTGACGTTAGGAACAAGAAAGAATTCATAAAAATTTTTGCTTCATAGTTCCTATTTTGCTTGCACGGTTAAATTTTTAAGTCGACTCGCTTCTAAAGGTTACCGCCATTTGCCAGAGATAGATATAGCTAGGTTTTTTAACCAAATAAAAAAGCTTCTTTGTTGAAACTTCACTAGTTATGAATAAAAACTCGCAACCTTAAAACGCCGCGGCCGGCATTTTTTTTTTTTTGCGCAGATTTAAAATTTTTAACATGTTTACAATTTTCCGATGAAAAGTAATTGGGTCGACCGAACCTTGTTTCGTTCAAACATTTTGTCAAAGATTTAAAAGCACTGAAACTCTTAATGTCTTTTTAAAGAGAGCAGTGCTGTAGTCTCGATACATAATTCATTACCAAACGATTAGATTTCGTTTGTAAAGCTTTGATATACATATACAAACTCTGTTACTTGAATTGTTGGGATGTTGCTTTAGTCCGATCATGATCGACAGAAACCTTATATACTGCTAAATCAGGGCGTCGCGGGTTTTTAAAAAGTCTAAAGTTGTCACCAAATTAAATTTTAATTTCAATAGTAAAATCTCTTTTTAATGTCGTTGGAAGAAGGCGGAAATATCTCAGTAGCATTAGCAAATTTCCGGCAAAAACAGCTTCGTTTTGATCATGGTGAGTGGCCGTTCTTTCTCGCCTTTTTATCGGCAAAATTTCAAGTTAAAAGCATAAATGAATTAAATGCAGAGAGACAATTTTTCTAAAATATAAATACTACAGTTGTTTAGTGTGGTAGCTGCATATGCATGATCTCGTCTGTGTTTCTCTTCAGTTACAGACAGTGGTTTTTCGTGTCGAATGAGAGTTGAAAACTTCAAAAAATTTCATAAACGACTAAGTTTTCGAAGGTTTTTCATTTCAAATATTAAACATTCAAATATTCTTTTTAGGTTGAGAAGTCTATAGTAATATAAACCTTTTTCGTTGAATCTATGAACAGCTATTCAAAACCTGTGCAGCCTCTTAGATTTCGCTAGCTTTACAAAAGAGTCGCGTACTGCTAAATGAATTGTTGTGTTTCCGTATTAGTCCCAAACTGGTAGCGATCCGAACTCAAACAAACTAATTTGATCAAACACAACATGAGTAACTTTGAGCCTGTTTGATCCTGCTCAAGATTTGAGGCTAGCAGGTGATCTCAAGAGAAGACCAAACAAAGTGAGGTACTTTAGGCGTAGGATTTTATTTCAAACTTACTTCGATCGTACGGACGCTTTTCCGAGGAGCTAGTACAAGCTAGACGTTTTCCAAAATCTTTGTATTTATTGCAAGCGCAGACTCGAACGTAAGTGTTAACGATTATTTTGTTGGTTAACGGATCAAAATTATTCTTACCTCGCCATTTTTGTCCTTTTCAACTACCATACTGCTTATCAGCATGAAAACTCCTTTTCAACATCGTTGAACAAAATGAGTATTTAGTTTGTAAGCTTTCACGCACGGCAGTTATGCGCCTGGGTGTTCATGGCGGCGTTTATGTGAAGTCACAATGGTTTTGCTGGTATGAGTGTTCGTATATTCAACGAGGAGTCCGGATATTTATAAAGCTCTAAATGCAATATAAACCTTTTTGGGGTGCTTCAGATTTGAATTGTTAGGCTCGGCTCAACTTTTTTTTTAAATAGTTTTGCGCGTGAGTGGAGTTAAGAGAGTGTGTAGCTAGGTGCTGTCTCTTTTAACGAGCTGCGAACGAGAACTGAGTGATAGCAATTCATCATAGTTGCTTTCTTAATGAATCTAATAAACAAGAGATACTGCGGATATAACTCCAACAACAAGCGAGGAAGCCACAGAATAAAACGATGCTGTTACAGAAGAGTTGGGAACCATTGTTAATGCGTGGATGTAGCAAAAAATTTTATCGATGTGGCAGCTTAAGTTGGCTTTTCACTTCAAGAAACTATTTCCATTACTAAATTTTTGAGAACGCAGCTACCGTTTGAACACTAGAAAACCTGCTGTTAGTTCTATTAATATAAAGTTTGGTATATTGCAACCGATTTTCATTTATGTTGGGATAGCAACTATATTAATAGCAGAATACTTAACGTAGTCGAGAGAGCAAAACTCTTCGATGAATATCCTTTTTTCGCACTAGTAATTAACTTGGAAAACACAGTAGGTCGACTATAAAGAAACCGCTTCAAATTGTTAAAATTAAATTTCTATTATGTTGATGTCTTGTTCAAACAGTCCAAGAGAGGCGCTGTTTCTTCTGAATAATAGAAGTAATTATTAGAGTTTGAAGTATCTAGTTCGTAAAACGAGGTAAACAAAATTTTAGCGACGCCATTTCTCACAAACGTGTCAAACATAAAACTTAACATTCAACACTATGCCGCGAGATTTACATTCATGTGAAGAAGGGGTTAATTCTTTTAAGATACAACAATGAATTTCACTTTACGAAAATCAGAAAGATGGCGAAATTGGAAGAGAAAATTTGTTTATGCGGTTAGTAGTCGTTTTGTTACTAAACTGGTCGTGAAAGTTAACAAATTTCGCTGAAATTGTATAGTATCGATGCTGCTTTCTGGAAAGACCAAACCACTTTTTATTGCTATAACAAGGTGCTACAAAGAGCGCGCTTCAAATTATTAATTATATTCAAGACAATAAAAGTTGGATAAAAGAAACTGTTTGGACTATTAATAAATGTTGTCGAGCAGAAAAACTGTGGTGTAATTAGCTTTCACTCACAAGTGTCTATGAAAACACAGTGTACGCTTGTGTTCCCTCTAAGGTTTGACAATAAACTTTCAAGCGGACAAAACCGGCTACACAGTCAAAGCTCTCTTACCTTTTGAGTTTGTAGAGTTCTGAAACTTGCTAAGATTTGGTAGACGCTGCGGGACTAATTTCTTTCAAAAGAATTTGCTATTAACATTTACTGTATATACATGTGCTGTCAGTTCGAGAGTTCTTTCACAACTGATGTATGACGCTCGGAGTATTTTGTCACACGTGATTAACAAAGAGACATTGATCCGAAATTAAAAAGTTATTACCCCATTTTAAAAGATTACTGAAAGAACAAACAAGCCCTTGGCAAAACAATGAATTTGTGTTTGACAACTCTAAACTTCTTTTGACTGTTCATACAGGGTCCCGCGGAAATATGGTTGGTGAAATTAAACAACTGTCCAAAATGACACATGACTTCATTCTTTTCCCTGCATTTTTCCTTTATTCGTTGTCTCTTTGAAATGTCCGAATAAATTAATGAGAACAAAATCACTGTTGCTACCTTGCTTTGATTCCGTGTTGAAGGTTGTGATTACAGATTTGAGGATGTTATCAAAGTCGACACAAAGTCTTGTCATATTTAAGCCCTCCATTTTTCAGTCACGAGATTTTAGAATGGCATCAAATTTCAGCTTGTTAATGTCTAAATACTAAAGCCTCTTCATTGAAAAAGCGTTTAGATATTTAAGTGTAATTTGTGGTAGGGCTCAATTCCAATGGTTCAAATTTTATAAGGGATATTGCCTCCATCGTTGTACAGTGTTCTGTCTGTAGTTCCCACCCCTGCCAGCCATGTTTTTATTGGAGTTGACTATGTTGTTCCTCATTTAACTCCCAGAATACAATTTATATAATGCCTTCCTGGGAGAGCAACCCTTTTTGAAAGAAAATAATAAACAAATAATAAACAAGCAAGAGTTCAAAATTGTTATTTGTAAAGAAACAAACCCCAATGAGTTAAATAAAACTTTCTATACTTGTTTCTTTATGCTTAAAAGTTAGCGATTCGCTTCGAATACACAAAGCTGGATGGAACAAATGCGAAGCTCCTATTTCTTTTAACAAAAAGTAGGAACTCGTAAATTTTGTACCAGATTATGTAGATTAACCTATGTCATGTATTTTGTACCCTTCGTGACCTAGAGCTCTGTTGCGTGCAGTAACTAAAAACAACTTGTCATCTTTTACACCAATTTGATCCTTAGAAAACAAAAATTGGGCTGGCGGAGTGAATTAGAGCCGTTTTAAACTCCATTCAGCTGGGTATCACATGTTTTTCACGAGGGAAAAATGTTCTTCTAAAATGGTACCGCGAAAAGAAGACAAACTATCCTATTTTGATACCCTATGAAAGCAAAAGCAAAACCGGAGCTTTTTATGTTTTTGCTCTTAATAAAGAAAACGGTTTCTTAGCTTGAAGATAAAGATAACTCAGATCGAATTGATTCATACAGCTTCCGACATTTTATTTACCAAAAGCCATATGGTATGAAAGGACTTGTGAGCTGGAGTAGAAGGTAAAAATAGCGAGTTTGACACGTGAAATATGAGTATCGAAACTTACTTTGTTTTTGAAGCCAAACAATCATATAGAAACCGGAGTTTTTAATGTCTAATTTAGGAATGCTCGCGTTAAAGACACTACTGGTCAATTATGTGCCCATTCCTCGGTTGTTGACGGACACTAAAAAACCGTGTAAAAATCTAGACTTCGTCAGCTTTTGAGTTTGTTAGTTTAGAAATGCTGCCTAAATGTGCTAAGCATAAAAACAGAAAGCGTCGAGATAGCATTTCCTCTCTTAAGGAGTCACTGAGCATTGGAAACAGATAAGCAGCTAGTGCTTAATGGAACTATGGCAGTTTGAATCTTAAGTTTCGGCCGGTATGTAATCAACAACAGCCATAGGGACAGTTTAAAACGGGTACTAAACCTCAACGATAACTATTTTGATTTCCGATTGAAGAGCACAAGTTTCCTGTGTCTTGCTTTACCAACTTAAAGCTCAGTAGTTTTCTGAAATGACATTTAATTAACAAACAGCTATTTTAAGGTATCAGAGATATATTTTAAATATATCATCATGAAACGGGTGTGTTTTTTCTTTGTCAGTGGTCTTCAAAGGTGTACATAGACTTATAAGTTGTAAGAAATAATTCCAGCTAGATATTCTAACTAACACTGAAAAGATGAAATAGAAAGAAAAAAAGGAGATAGGACATGACTTGTCATGAGTAAAACAATTTGACATGGTTTGGACTCAGTTTTCGCCTGGTCAACTTAGGCTTCACTAAGAACTAGCAATTGCGGCAGTTTCAGACATACTGCAGTCGCGCCGGGTGAGTTCTATAACAATAGTCAACTATGCGTTTAAGACTTGAAATTTTTAGATCGGCCCCGCTCTTGCAGCAACAGCAATGATTTCCCACACAAATTGACTTTATAAAATGTAAACAAGAGCAACTTCCAGTTTTTTTACCTGGTTTGAAAAGCATTGCTTATCCAGTTTATAGTGTAGTCATTTTTGCCGCTTTTTATTGACTAAAACGTTTTTTAATTTTAGTTAAAACAACCGAACGATTCACGTGTTTTCCAATGGCACCGGAATATTGTCAGGGCTGACTTAAGTTTAGGGTGAAAAACCTGCCTGCCAAAAATTATCACGTGGCACCATCAAAGGTAAATGTGAGGTCTTAAAAATAAAAGATTTTTCCCCTTCTGTGAGTACTAGTGATTGATAATAAATACAAGCATTTTTTACCGTGGTTTCGCATTAGTTTGAAAAAGTTGCATACTTTAAACTGTACACGGCATCATTGAGCCGCGCATAACTCAATGCTCAAAGAGAGCGTATTTACTCCCAAAATAAACCTTGTCGAAATCACCGTAAAGTTATTTGACAGGTTTAGAAAAGTAATTTGCCAAGCGAAGAACAAAAGCAATATGACAAAACTAGAGAACACAAATTCGACATCGGCCCCCTTTGATTTCGCAGAAAATGACGCTACAGTGACGTAAATAAGATGGTCGGACATTTTGTGCCTTCAAATTGCTCTAATTACAAGAAAGATGTGAAAACTTTGCTCACTTTCAGAACTTTTAAAATCATCCCTACCTCTGCCTTAATTGAATATTAAAAGCGTTAGTTTGTTTTGCTGTTTGAAGATTTAAGGGAAACTGATGAGTGGTTCATAAAAGAGGGGGAAATTTGATAAACAGAGCGAATATCAATTGATTTCTAAACACATGTTTCGCGAGAGAAAACTTTCTCAGTAACTTCTGCATACATACTTGCTTAACATGTTCCCCTTTTAGTGTTTTAATATGATTTATGCATTTATGAAAAGCAGTTGTAAGTACTTTTTCTGCTACTGAAGCCATCTCTTGTCTTTTACAGAAAACAGACGGTCTAAGAAATACTTAAAACTTTGCGTTTATTAATTGTTTACATTTTGCCGGAATTCTTTTATCCCGATTCGGCAACGCCAACACCTCGAAATACCGTCCATATTGTCCTTTTTCGCTCATCCTCTTCGTGATATATTTAAAAGTTTACTTTTCTTTTATACCAGTTTACAGTGCACTCCATTCTACTTCTGAGCTGTTGCATAGTAAGTTGTCTCCGTTTAGATACGGCTTAGAACCAATGTCGTTCATATTCAAAAATGTGTTTGCTTTGATCTTTTTTGTTTAGCTTGTTGGCGTTTGTAGTTTACTCTGGCTTGTCATTTCCTTTCATCGTTCTTCCGTTCGGATGTCAACTAGCATTCAGGCTCTAAAATGTCCAGTTTCCGGCGCGGTTTTCTAACTTTCAAACGTGAAACAAAACGGCATATAAAGGTTTATTTCAAAAATGAATTTGTTATGTCTCCTCGTTAGTGTTCATGAAAGACAGTTTGTTCAACTGTTTTTCTTTTTCTTCAAAGTTTCCCCAAGTAGTTTAAAAGGTTGAAGTACTTAACAACTCCATGTCTATTTTATCTTTGAACAAAAAAGTTGTTTGGGCAATGAGCTTCTACAGAAGCACTTAAAGACTCGGCAACTCTTGGTATTGTCAAGTTTCAAATAGCAACCCTGTGTTTGCTCAAGACCAGCTGAGTTTGCTGCAGTCTTTACAAGAACGATTATCTCTTGGATCTGCAACTTGTCTAACTGAAAACATCGGCGGCGCATGGCTGTATAATAAACATTGTTTGTCTCATGTCTTGAAATGCACGACCATTCAGGGATAGATTGCGTTGTGGCTTGATGGGTGGACGAATAGATAGATAAGTGATTGAACGGATGGTTGGAACGATCGAAGCGTGTTCACTACAGAATTGATGGGTGGGTGGATGGCCGGATTGACTGGAGGCTGGCCGGCTGGATGGACGGTTGAATGGATGGATGGATGGATGGATGGATGGATGGATGGATGGATGGATGGATGGATGGATGGGTGAATACTTGCGGCAGTAACAGTAAAGTTGAATTTAAGTGATCTATATTATTCAAAAGTTGTGTGGTAGTAGGGCAGCACTTTCAATAAAACTTTTGTTAGAGATAACAATAACAATATCGATCAGGTTAAAAATTAGAATATTCTTGGTTATACCAGTCAGAAGAGCAGGTAAAATCACAAAGCTTTCAAACTCTCTCCAGAGCCTTGTGTCAAATTGTGAAGTGGAGCTTGGTTGGCCTCGATAAAATGTTGAAAGCCAAGCAGCGTTTTCTAGACCGGGGAGATTTTTACACCCAGCCTCCGGTAGGGCTTCCTGTGCCACCATCCCCCCCTGCCCCCCC